>NGKJ01000151.1:61194-83004 GCA_002162495.1 Myriosclerotinia curreyana | reverse complement strand
AAAAGATTTTAAACATTTTTTTTTATTTTTTAAAAAAATAAAATAAAAATTAAATTTAAACTAATTATAAAATAAAAATATTAGTATAAGTATAAATAAATATTAAAAATTAAGTTATTTATTAAAAATAAAAAATAAAAAATCATTTAAAAGCTAAATACACCTTATAATAAAACAAGTTTATTTTTATAAAAAGTAAATTATAATAATGATTTAATAAGAAATTTTATTATAGAATAAGAAATTATAATAAAACAGATTAAAAAAGCAAAAATAAAATCAAAAATACTAATTAATATATTTAAAATATAATTTGAATTTGAAAAATTATATAATAAAAGCAATTTAAAAAGCAATATATTATTTTTATTAATAAAAAAAGAATTTTCTGGAAAATCAAAATTATTAGTTATTATTGCTTTTAGATTGATAAAAGTTTTGTTTAAAATAATAACTTTTTTAAAAGCTTTAATTTTTTTAACAATTATAGTGTTTTTAGTAAATATAATTTTAATTTTAGAAAAAGTTTTATTTTTAAATATAATTGTTTGAAAGAATAAATTTAAAATAAATTTAAAATAAATTTATAAAATTAAGAATATTTTTGATTTTTTTATATTTATTTTATTTATATTACTTTTAAAAGTAATTAGTAAATAATATAATAAGCATTTTTTTACTTAAAAAACCATAATAATTTAAGATTATTTAATCTTAATTATATATATATTAAATGCTTTTATAAACATTAAAATCTTTTTTTTGTTTAAATAATAATAACATTTATATTGCTTTTTATAATTATTAGTTTGAAATAAAGTTTAAAAAAGCTTATATTGTATATATAAATCTTTAAAATAGTATATCTATAAACAACACATAACTTTTTATTGAAAAATTCTTTTTTTATTATTTATTTTATTTACTTAACCTAAAAATTGAAAACGATTAGAGTATTTTTAATCTTTTAAAATATATTTTTTTTTAATTTAATTGTTTTGCGATTTTTTTATTAATTAAATTAAAATGTATTTTGATTTGAAAAGTATATTATAGAAATCCTATATTTTATTTTGTATTTATTGCAATTCCTGTATTTCCTGACTTATTTATATTAATTATTTAAACTTTGTATTATTATTTTATTTTAATTGTTATGAACCTTTTTAGTATTATATTACAAAATACTTTATTTAAAAGTGATCACTATAGTAACCTATATATAGCAACCAATAAAATCCTATAGATCAAAAATATGTCTAAGCAATTTAGTCTTTTCCCATTTACTCTTTTTATACTCTATATAGTTGGTTCAATTTGCGTGACATATATTTAAAATATAATTTAAATTCAAAAGATTATATAATAAAAACAATCTAAAAAGTAATATATTATTTTTATTAATAAAAAAAGAATCTTTTAAAGAATTAAAATTATCGGTTATTATTGCCTTTAAATTAATAAAAGTTTTATTCAAAATAATAATCTTTTTAAATATTTTAACTTTTCTAATAATTATAGTATTTTTAGTAAACACAATTTTAACTTTAAAAGAAATTTTATCTTTAAATATAATCGTTTAAAAAAATAAGTTTAAAATAAATCTATAAAATCAAGAATATTTTTAATTCTTTTATATTTATTTTATTTATATTATTTTTAAAAGTAATTAACAAATAATATAACAAATACTTTTTTATTTAAAAAATTATAATAATTCAAAACTATTTAATCCTAATCATATATATATTTAAATACTTTTATAAATATTAAAACTTTTTTTTTATTTAATAACAATAATATTTATATTACCTCCCATAATTATTAGTTTAAAATAAGGTTTAAAAAGATTTATATTGTATATATAAATCTCTAAAATAATATATTTATAAATAATATATAGTTTTTTTATTAAAAAATTCTTTTTTTATTATTTATTTCGTTTATTTAACCTAAGAATTAAAAGTAATTAAAATATTCTTAATTTTTTAAAATATATTTTCCTTTAATTTAATTGTTTTGCGACTTTTTTATTAATTAGATTAAGATGTATCTTAATTTAAAAAATATATTATGAAAATCCTATATTTTATTCCATATTTATTACAATTCTTGTATTTACCAGTTTATTTATACTAATTATTTAAATTTTATATTACTATTTTATTTTAATTGTTATAAATCTTTTTAGTATTATATTATAGAATATTCTATTTAAGAGTAATTATTATAGTAATCTATATATAATAACTAATAAGATCCTATAAATTAAAGGTATATTTAAGTAATTCAGTTTTTTCCCATTTACTCTTTTATACTCTATATAGTTGGTTTAATCTGCGTGATAATTTCAAACTTTTTGATTTTGATAATTTTATTTGTATTTATTATTTAAAGTATTTTGTATATATCACTTGTATATCGTAAGTATATTAATTAGTAAAATAAAGTTTGCTTTGTAAATAGAATAAAATATCTTTTTGATTTCGAATTTCTTGATTTTTTTTATTTTTTATAATATTTTTTGTTTTATATTACTAATTAAAAACATTTTGTAAATATATTATTAATATTTCATTAATAAATTGTTAATGTTTTTCTTTATAAAACAAGTTTTTCTAAATATAATTTTGAATAATAAGAATAATAGTAAATATAATAATATAATAGTATAATGATAATAATAATAGCGATAGTATATCAATAATTTGCCACTAGTATTCTATAAATAAGGTTATCCTTAATATTATTTAACAAATTACTTCTCTAAAATAAAAAAAGTTATTAAAATTAATAAAACAAAAAATCAATATAGTACTATATAATAAAAAAGGATTATTAAAATTAAAACTTTTCATTACTTTTTATAAAATCAAAAAGAAAAGCCTTTATATAATACAGAACCTTTATTCTTTGTCTAAGTTTTAAAGCCTTAACATCGGAATATCGGAATCCTACAGATCTCCGTTTATGAGTTCGTAACAATTAATTTTTATTTAATTTCAATTAAACTATATCTTATATAAAATAAGATTTATAAAGAAAATATATTAAAAAATATATTGGAGAATATATTAGAAAGTATACTAAAAAACCTATTAAAAAGCTAATTAAAGAATAAAAAAGAAACTGTATATAAAACTCCTATATTTAGATTATTATTTAAATTAAAATGATTTTTATAAGTTAAAATACTTTTTATTAATTATATAAATAAATTTATTAAAAAAGTATTAAACATTACAATTTACTTTTAAAAAAAATCAGAATTCGATTTTATCTTTAAATTTTAGAATAAAGATAAAATATTTGTATTAATATTTAAAATTTATATAATTATTTTATTTATTTATATAAAATCAAAATACAAGGAAATTAATAATTTAATAAAAAATAATATTTTCAAAATTATTAAAGAAAACAATATATTATTTAAAATCAAAATTTTCAATTTCTAATTTATTAATAAAATTAAGAATAAAAATATTAAAAAAGTATTCCTTAAATCAAAATTAATAATATAAACATTTAAAAATAAAAACAAAAACATAGTTTTTATATAATTATTTATTATTTAACAAATTAATCAAAAAATTATATTTGTATTTCTAATTATTTTATAAATTAAAAACAAAAATATAAATTTGTTTATTAAAGATATTAAACAAGTTTATATTTAATCTAAATCAGATTTAATTTAATTATTTTATATTTATATATTAACAAAAATAAAGATTTTAAAAAGTTATATTCTATATGTAATTTAATTATTATATAATATATTAAAAGCAAAAAAATATTAATTTAATACTTATTATAATTATTATATTAAAGCTTTCAAAATAATATAATTTATATATAATTTATATATAATTTATACTTATTATATATTATAAAAAATAATAAAGTATTTAGAATAATCAGTTTACAAACAAATAATATATTTATTATTATAAATAAAGATTTTATAGATAAAAAGCAAAAAAAGCTTGAAAAAGCGAAGTTTTTAGTTAAAGATTAAAAAATTTTAATTTTAAAGATATTTTTTAAGTTTAATAAAAAAGTAATAACTATAAAAAACAGTATAATTTATTTTAATCAAAAAGATTAATATTGTAATATAAAACTTGTTAAAATACGATTATTAAATATATTAAAAACTAAAAGAAAATTATAAAGAATAGCGATTCTAAAGAATTAATATATTATTTAATATAGTAGTAGTAGTAAATTCATTAATCGGTTTGATCTAGCTGAAGGTTAGCCGATATAGATTATGCAATGCTACTATTAGTATATATACTAATTCAAAAAGAAAGGAGAAACCTTTATTAAATAATAAAGATTAAAACTTTTCCTTTTTTATATACTTTTTTTATTGGATCTTTTTTAAAAGTATAATTTTAAACAAAAACTTTTAGGACTTTTATTATGTTAAAACTACTTTTAATTCCTTAACTTTAAACTATATAGATATTTTATGTTTATTACTTTATTCTTTTTTTTTGTTATTCTTTTTTATTTAATTTATTCTAATATATCTATTATTAATTAGTAAAATGCTATAAACTTTATACTCTAGTTTATTATATACAGTATATATTATCTTACTTATTTCATTATCTTTTTATTTTATATATAATATACTCTTTATACTAAATGTTTTATTAGTATTTTTGCAAGTTAAAAAGAAAAGAACAAATCTTTTTGAGCAATAACAAGCTTGGTTATTATATAATTGATTTTAAATTGTATTTAGAGTATTAATGTTATATAAAGTATATATAATATAGTTGTTTTGTAAAGTTGTTGTTAAATAATATATTTTTTTTATTATTTTGAGGATTACTATTTCTTATCAAATAATTGAAAGTGAATTGTATATTGTAAAAAAGCCAAATCTTGTTGATATATATTCGTAGTATATTGTACAAAATTATTACTTTTTATTCTTAATAGTATATAAATCTTTTTTTTGTTTTAATATTTTGTATAAAGTATTTAGTAATTCTTTAAGCTTTTTATAAATACTTGCTATATAATTATTATTGTTTTTAATAAAAGTAAAAATATTTGTAAAAACTTTATACTTTATAATTTAAAGTTTCAAGTTATACAAGATTTTTTTAGTATTTTTTAAGTAATTGAAGCTAATATTGAAAGTATAATAGAAAGAATATTTTTTAATTGATTATAAGATAATTTTGAGTATGTTATAGTATTACTTCTATTGTAATAGTTTTTATAAATATTCCATATAACTTGTATACTTTTTTATTTACAGCGATAATAATATCTTTGCAATAATGTTAAATATTAATAAGCCGTTTTAAATAAAAGGATTATTACATCTTTATAGGAAGGATTTAATAAAAATTAAAATGAATCTTTCGAAAAATTGATTTTGCTTTTTTGGTGTTCCTTTTGTTTAATATATTAAAAAAGTATATATAATAATAATATATTAATTAAAAGTATTTTTCAATTTTTTTTATTACTCAAATTATTAATTTTAAAAAAAATGTTAAATCTTTTAATAAATATATTTAATAATAAATAAATAATTTCATGAAAAAATCAAATTTATATTTTTTAATATAAAATTATTTAAATTAGTTGTTTTTATGAGTACTTTTTTTATAAATAATTAAAATTTATTTTTTCAAATTAAATATATTATTGTACTAATAAATAAATATAATAATATTAATATTATTTATTAATTATTAATTAAATATAAAAAAATTATAAAAAATATTTTAATTTTAAAGTTTTATAAAATAATTTTAAAATTTAATATCAATATTTCAATTAAAAATATTATTAATAATATATTCTTAGAATTTAATATTCTATTAATTATTTGTATTAATTTAAAATTATTTTATAATTATTTTATAAAACTTAGTATAATATATAAAAAAAAGTTTATAATCAATATAATAACTTTTTAATAATTATATAAAAAATAAAAATTAATAAAAATTAAATAGATTAATAGAGATTTTAATCTAATTAATATTATAATTAAATTTAAAGCTTATTAAACTTTTAAAGATTTAATTAATAATAATTTTATTGGGGTTAAAATTATAAAATAAATTAATAAAAGTTAAAAAATAAATAAAAATAAAATAAAAATAAAAATAAAAAAATAAAGAAAAAAAGAAAAGTTATAAAAAAAAGCTATAAAAAGATATAATTTCTAATAACTTTTAGAGTATTGTTAATGTCAAAATAAATTATATAATTATATTAGATTAAGTTAATAAGCTATATTAAGCCCTAGTTTTTAACAAAAAATTTTATATAGATTCTTTTTATTTAAATAACTAGTTTTTTTTAAGTAATAAATAAAACGTGAAAATCATAATATTATTTGTTAATCTTCACCTAACCCGGTGAATCCAACAAATCTATTAAAAACTATATATAGGTTTATTTAAGGCTAAAATCTATTTTTAGTATATTAGCATTTTGTTCTATATCGGCCTCGGTATGAAGGCTGAAGTTGGGAGGCGAGGCTATGGGCATAATCAACCTTTCTACAACATACCTCTTGTTATATTCCATCAACAAATGAATCAATCAACTTGTGAAAAATGAAATGCATTTGCATATAAGTTCACACTTGACATGTGCGATTTGTCGTCACTTAATCATTGAAGAAAAAGACAAGATTTTTGCTTGTAAGTTTGTCGAATTGTCATTTCTTGTTTTCGTCAATAACTCTAACTTTGATCGAAGTGCTAAGAGGAACGAAATCTTACTATGGATATACGAATCCTATAATCATACCTGATGTCTTTGCCTTCAACAAATTGCCACTGCCTGATTGTACTGTACACTCAGACAAATCACAGCCGGATGTATGGCGTATCTGCAATAAGTTGCAATGCCCAACTTGTCAAACCTCGCCGGGCGCGACCTTCTGCCATGTTACCTGTCTCAATATCATATCGAAACACATATATCGAGTTGAATCAAGAAAGCTTTTGAAGAGGATCTGCTACACCTCTTTATTCTTTAAAGCCTGGCCGCAAGCAGAAGATGATTGTTATGGTGCGCGAGAACCTCAGACGACCCTTTCCTCTACCTTGAGTGATGTGGTAAGAGCTTGCAATCCTAAACTGGAAGATTTCTCCTCCTTATTACACCGAGTCTCTCAACTTCCACCCGAAATTATACACATGATTAAGTCGTTCTGTTCAAAAAACGAATTATGGAAACTATGGTCTGCTATTGCATGGTCTAAAGGATTCTACAAGGAAAAGATATCGAGTTGTCTTCTGTGGGAGCTAGGCAATTGGCAACGAGGAAATGTATCTTTTGGTCAAAAAACTTCTGGGAAATTTGTCTTCCTTGTTTTGGATAATCAGGGTCTTATGGAAGTGAAATTTCTGGAGCAGCGACCTGTCCGTCAAGCCACTCATCATGGCTGTTGGTATGCTTGTTTGGAGATTACTCAAGTGGAAGGTATTAAAGCTAAGCTAAAGGTATTACTATAAACTATACATTAATGATAATAGACTAATGATATTCTAGGGAGGACGTATTCATCTAAATCGACGTCCTGCAAATCTTGTTCTCTGGGATACACCCAACATACCCGAATCATCATCCTGCTGTTATGCTGGTTCTACTACAATATCTTGTCGCACTCGAACAATCCCTTTAAGTAAGCTTATAGGCTTGTCATTTTTCATGCGTCATGGAGAAGCCTATTCAATACATCCCCATTACACAGATTGTTCAGAATCACTCACGAAAACATATTATGAAATTCCTGCATACCTCCGAGGAACCGTCAGTTGCGTTTTTGTTTCATTGAAACGTTGTCATATCGAGTCTTTATATGTGCGTACCGGTTTTGTGGGTGCAGGCAATTCTACCAGCTTAGTGGTAAGAAAGATGATGATATCTTTAACTTGTATTGTATTGTATTGTATTGTATTGTATTGTATTATCGCTAATAAAAATGCTAATTAGTTGAAAACCAGTGAGAATGAAAACTTCCACTATACCGGTCATTATCCACCCGACTTTGAAGCTTCAAGAGAATATAATTATCAATCAATCGCTATTAACCCTTCTATACTTATATATAGTGATCCTTTGCCACACCAACGGATTGAACGCTACGGTTCGTATACCGCTCAACAAAGCAAATCGGTACATCTCCAGCCTCGTTTCGAAATCCATACACAGCGGTATTTTTCAATGGTATCTCTCGAGAATATACAAAGTCTTACAACCTTTTGCGATGATATCAATGGTTATTGCAAAGGTGTTCTGATATATTATCATAATGGGGATGAAAAGGTTCTTGGTCAATATCGTAACGATTTGATTCGAAAGGATTTTCGGATTTCCTTATTCGCTTTTCACTGGCGACGTTTTGAGGTTGCTCATACCTCACATATAAAAGTGGCTTTCTCACAGAACGAACAAGAGATGAAGGATTTATGTGATAAAGATTACAAAACAGCGAAAGGTGGGGAATTAATATGGTTGTTTGATTATAATCAGGATGATATATATGGAGTAAGGAGTTAAAAGGACTTCTTAAGGGCAAGGACTTGGTCGTGGGATTCACAATTGGGTAAGTAATTGGAATAGAATTTGGTGATGATGATGATGATGATGATGATGGTAATGAATAATGGGTGATGAAGAATACCAATGTTCTATCCACTTTAATGATTCTCCCAATCATAAACCTTCTGTCGATAAACTAAATGATGGTATCAACTGTTGGAGAAATTTTCTACCGTCACGACCTCAAGGATTCCTTCGCCACAGTAATAGATGTGCTCTTTTCAACCAAACCTCTCAATAACAGCATCGATTGCGACTACGTTGAAGGAAAAGACTTATCAATCTCCAAGCCAGTTCGAGAATACGCGGAATTCAAAAATCAAAGCTCAGAGGCCATATAAGCAATGGCACGGGGACCGAGTAGGTGGATCGAAAGTCTTTTGAGATCGGGGCATGAATTTAAGATCGGAGATGACATCTGGTCGATTTCTGGAAAGCCAATTAGTGAAGCAGAATACCCAATTTTCTCGAGAGCTGTGTACGAGTGCAAGCTTGTGAACCCGAGAGAAAGGGTCAAATCCCCTGCAATCGTCAAGATCTGGATGCAGTACGCAACATTCCCACCATAGATTCATTTTGTTGAGATGAAACCTGCTAACATGTTTTTAAGGACTGGATATTCACGCCCCGATTTTCTACCCCATCTGAGCGATTCCGATTCGGTTGCCCGTCCAGTCTCCGCTGGCTATTCGGATGCAAGTTTACATTCGGATTCAAATGCCCATTCAGAAGCAGCTTCCTATTCAAATGCAGAGGCCCATTCGAATGCAGAGACCCATTCGAATGCAAGTTTCCATTCAAATGCCCATTCAGAGGCAGCTGCGTATTCAGAAGCAGAGGCCCATTCAGAAGCAGAGGCCCATTCAGAAGCAGAGGCCCATTCAGAAGCAGAGGCCCATTCAGAAATAGCTGCCAATTCCGATTCCGATTACCATTCAGATTCAGATACTCGTTCGGAACCAGCTATCGATTATAGTACGCCTGCTTATCTAGATTTAAACACCCATTTCGATTCTCCTGCTTATCTCGATTTACCTATCCACTCGGATTCAAGAGCCCTCTGGGATTGTGACGAACACCAAGATTGGGACAGCGAGCTAGAATGTCTGAACGTATTGAAGGATGCTTACGATAAGTTGAAGAGCGCCGCCGATAACAAAAATATAGAAATACCATCTAAAGCTTTTCCGTATGCTATTGGATTAACTCAAGAAGAACAAGAAGGGAGATGCCTTATTCCAGGAGGCTTTCTAGTCTATTTGGTTATGGAAAAATTGCCAGGGGCACTAATTTCACCATATGAATTTTGGAATGGATGGGAACGAAGCGAACGTGACGATTTTCGACAGGCTTTCCAAAAATCAGCAGAGTATGAGTTTCATTCCTTAGAAGTGCTGTGATTTACTAATATGATGAAGATTAATCGAAAAACTTGGTGTTGAGAATAATGACAAAGGGTTGGGAAATCTACTTTACGATAGACAAAGTAATAAATGGTCAGTCAATATCCCTGAAAATTTTGAAGAATAATTCGAGTTTGCTAATGATTTGATAGCTACTTAATTGACTGGGAACGGTGGAGATATGTTAAGGTCGGCGAGGAGCCCTGGGCTCCATCCCACTTGAAATTTGCCTACGGATTGATACGAGATAGAGGACCATCGATGGGAGAAAACCGTTGGGATTACTTTTAAATAGATGGGGCTCATGTATTTTTGTACAAAAAAGGGTTATATGCTTCCTATCTAACAATACTCCAAGGCTATATAACTTTCCGCAAGAGTACTCATTCCTACATCTCACACCTGCCTATCATAATCCCTCTTCCCCGATTACGAGCCCTATTATCATAGTTCTCATTCATATTAATGTTATTGTATCATCATTATTGCTTTTCTATAAAGATTAGATAGTAGATTCGACCTATGATAAACTACAGCAACTATTTAATAGTACTATATACCCCTGAAATGACATGATTATGGCGAAGTAGACCTGATATATAATATATTTCCAGGGGGGCAGAGAGTAGTATTCATGCCGCCAGAAAGTCCATAAGGGGAACAAGTGAAATGAGGTATTCACCTTGTGACTGATCACTCTATGGTATGTGCTAGTTTATCCGAATTGCTTGCTGCGATGGCTAAGAGCTTGAAAGTTTTACGAGTAGCTGGGGTTGGGTTGGTTGGTTTTGGAGAATTCGCGTACAGGTGAGGTGGGTGAGGTTGGTCAGTTGTCTCCATTATCGACATACCCTCCTGGGGTTATCATGATGCAGAGCATTTAGGTATTAATATCGGGCCTATGGTGGATTTTGAGTAAGTTCAAAGTCTCGAATCTAAGTGGGCTGATCTTGTTGGTCGGCTAGCTTCAAATGGTTGGTGATAGTGACGCTCTCTATCATCGTTCGCGGAGTGCAGGGTCATGTAGTAATTGTTTAGGTCTCCGGGACTTCTTCAGGCCTTCAATATTACCAAATCCATGATATAACTATATATCAACAAAATAATGCAGTAGGGAGTTTCGCAGCCAATGCGGATCCACAGCCGAGGTATCACTCTTTGAAGTTATGAAATATTACGGGAAATTGCCACTGTGGAAGAGATGATAACTGCTGATTGCTTTTCTTTAACTAATTGTAAGCTTATACGGTTGAATAAGCAAAGAGTGCTAAGAAAGTGTGCTATTCTCAGTCCGTTGACATGTACTGTAGTACTAACAATTTCCGATAGACTATATGTAATCGCCCTCCACGTCCCTATACCTGTTCCTAAAGTTCAAACAGATTTACCCGAGAACTCTAGATACTGTCTTGCAACATCAAGTACCATATTCTCATATGTCTTAAACCTAAACTTAAACACCTTTTCCGTCTTCTCCGCATTCCAGTTGATCTGCAGACTCGGCTGGCTCCCTTGCTCAAATACACCCGCGTCAACTTCGTTGGGAAAATGCTTCTTCACAATTTCAAAAGCATCATCATAAACCATTGGAGCAGTAACTCCAAAATCCTGTGTCCCGGCCTTTTCCTTGTCGAGTGCTAACACATGGACTTTCGCTACATCATCCACATGAGCAGCCCCCGCCAACCTCGGCTCATCTAATTTTTGACCCAAAATTATCGCCAGAACTAGCCGATTAGACCCCGACATCAATGACTTAAGATCTGTGGCCCGCTCATCTTTCCCATACACAAATCCGGGAAATATTTTCACGACGGAGAAATGGGGGTTTTGAGTCTTGACGAAGACGTCTGTTGCGTTTACAGTAGCGATTTTGGCGGCACAATAGGCTGGAAATACTGATGTTGCTTCTAATGCAATATCGGGGACTCTGGATTCGGCTGTAGTCAAAACGGGGTTTTTGGTTGCATGGGGAAATGGCATATTGGCCACGATAGAAGATGTGATGACGATCCGCTTGAGAGAGGGCGTTTGGAGTGCGGCTGAGAGTATGTTTTCTGCGCCTTGTACAGTTGGATCAATGATTTCGGTTTTGGGGTTTCTAAATGGCAGCGGAATTGGCGATGCGATATGGATTGCGTAGTTCATATCTTTCAGAGCTTCTACATAGGCATTTGGCTGTAGGATGTCCGGAACTTCCACGAAAGAAAGTTTTCCTTTTGAGGCAAAGTCCGAAAGTATTGGATGAGAAAGTATGGCCGTGGATCCGGATTTGTCCCTAATGGCTGCTCGAACAGTATATCCGGCCTCTAGGGATTCTAGCAGGGTCCTAAAACCAATGAAGCCGGTGGCACCTGTGATGAGGAGATTCTGAGTCGTCATTGTGTGATATATCAAAGGATTTGCTATAAGAAAAATTTCCTTGTTGTGTTTGATAATCGAGTTGAGGGGGTGATTAAATAGTAAATGGAAATAGAAATCGGGCTTGTAAATAAAAGCCGCAGCTGTTATTCACTATATGGCTAAGTAGGTACCTCATGCAATTTACCAAATTGGCATTCTGATGACCGGGCTAAAGATTGGCTGCTGGTGGCCATCTTACATTATGCTCAAGCCACAGCCCTCAGGTCCTTTATTTGGCTACATTTCCATACCAAGTGGTAAAAAGTGAATTATCAAGAAGCACTTGGATTTTCATAACGGGTCACAGTGTGGAATTTAAAGAAGGCAAATGCGATGTAATCAACGTACGATGTTAGATTAGTGAATTAGGGGCGGATATTGTTAGAAACTGGACGGTTTCCAAGAAACTACAGAAAATTCTAGTATTTGACACTCGTTACAGCGCTACGTACCTATTAGGTTCCCCCTTTTGTCAGATCTCCAAAAGAAGTAACAAACATATTCATATCCGTCTGCTTCGTTACCCATACTCCCATTACAATCCAGTTAATTATTCTATAATAGGAATTGGAGTATAGAATATATACTATAGATTTTACCCTTTCGAGTTAAAATCTATACGCATGGTTTAAGTGTAAACTAACACCAATTTTCGTTAATTTTCGTTAATTTTCGTCAATTTTCGTCAATTTTCGTGACATGAGAGTGATTTGCCGTATTTTATATCAATTTGACAAATATTCAAGATTATATCATTACAAGATGCCTAGCCCTACATGTTTGTCCCTTTCTTATAAATCAAACACGAATCGCAATGCCGTTTTCCAGGAGAAGTGAAAAGTCGTCTAGAACGTTCCAGCTCGAGGTGTGACTTCATTATATTTCGTGGAAGAGAACGCAAGCCCTTTTCAAAGAGCTCAACGCCCATCGTGCGAGTAATCTGCGCAAGGCAAAATTTTGATTCTCTTCTGCTTCCCACTGCTCTATCAAAATATTCACAATGAAATCCTCCCAATCAAGCTCAGCCGATGGCATTGAGACAAACCCTGCACAACAAGGCTTTGCTGCAAACGAAGGCAGGCCGCCAACAGGTGTGCGGCCATGAGTTGACAAAGTACCTCATTTGCCATATGAGTAAATCTGGCAGAAATTAACGCAAGTGAGTTGGGCGACTCATTACCCATTTCGGCAGTCTGAACATGGTTCTCAGGATTTGATAAGAATCCGAGCTCGGCTGTTAATGCAGCGATATTGAGATCGGTCCCTTTCAATATGTAACAGCTTGATCATCACAAGGAGTAAGCCGAAAATATAAATCGGGTTCAATTCGATTCCTATAAACTTCCATTTGAAATGCCGGTACTTTACTTCAATTCCTCTCTTTCACCTCAAGACGACAGAGAGCCTACAATACTGAAGTTTATTTGGACTCTAGCAGCAATTGCAATAATTATCGTTGCAGCTAGGTTCTACGTCCGATTTACTCATCTGCACCGGATTAAGATAGAAGACTCGCTTATGCTTGCTAGCCTGGTTTGTCTCCTGCCTCACTGCTTTGTGTGAGAGACTAATGATAGAAAGGTATGCGCCGTCGTTAGTACGTCATTAAATACGGTGGCAGTCTCGAGGGGTCTTGGTCGACATAAACAGTTTCTAGATTCATACCAAATAGCCGAAGCAACCAAGTGGAGTTATCTAGCACAACCGATAGGGATTCTAGCAGCTGCTCTAGGTCGCCTTTCAGTTGCATATCTTTTGATATCTATCTTGCCTCGTCAACAGAAAGCCAAGCGGATTCTTTTGTATGGTTTCGGCTACTCTCATGTCTTTTTTACTGTTGGTATGGTCATATTCATCTATGCTCAATGTCATCCAATCAATGCTTATTGGAATCACTCATTGGGGACATGTCTTGATCCTAATGGGCGAAAATACTTTGGATATTTTTTGGGTTGTAAGTTGTCCCTTTACATAGGTTCATCCCCTCATGTTTACAGCAGCCTATAGCATACTGCTCATTTATCGACCTTACTCTCGCCTTATTTCCGATATCAATATTCTGGAACCTGCAACTCAGAATGGCATTGAAAGTATTCTTATGCATTATCATGGGTCTGGGTGTTATGTATGTCCATCGTATCCACGCTTTAGGGGATGCCGTACTGACGCTTCGACAGAGCAATGGCAGCTTCGATTGTGAAGACTGTGGAGCTTGGTGTACCCTCTCACACTAGCGACTCTACTTGTAAGAATGACAGGCAAAATTTTCAATGGGTCAATCATACTGATCTCAACTAAGACGGCACATCTTATCTTCTAATATGGTATGCGTAAGTGTCAAGTTTTCACCACATCCATCCACCCACAGCAACACTCACTAAGCAGACAACAGACTCGAGATGTACCTCGTCATAATAGCTGCCTCAATCCCAATACTCAAGCCCGTCGCTCTCGCCAGTTCCCGACTTACCTCCCCTCGAGGCACAGACAGTGGTTTTTCATGGCGCCGTTTATTCAAGTCTAAAAGCAGTCCCGATCGAAGCCATACAGAAGACAAATACAAGCTTTCAAACCAACTTGACAGCCCGTCAGCTGCCAAGAAACCTCGTGATATATATATGACCACGGTTGTTTTAGAAGATGATAATTTGATGGAGGGCGCAATGCAGAAGAATAAAATGGGATTGGAGGGGATCCATAAAACGACAGAGGTTACTATTGGATATGCGGATAACTCTTCCGTGGGCACGCAGTCGCAGGTGAAAGCACAAAGAGAATTTGATATAGTATGAATGGTATAACAGTAAACTTACATGGTGTTACCTCTTGCATCCTATCTCCAAATTCATGTCTTAGCGCGTCGACAGGTAGTTTAAATTCAGCATATATCTTATGTCAATGCGAAAGCAAATCTCGTGTGCAATACGCAATTTCGCACTACATATATAGGAACTCAAGATTCTCTATTGTGAAACGAAAGGCATACTAATCACTTCAAATTATTTCGGTTTGGTGTACTACTACTAATGGAAGATAAACACAGGTGGAGGAAAAGGGGTAGCGAAATCAATGGAAGCTAGTCACCACAGCAAAATCTCACCTGTATTACCCTTTGGATTTGACTTTGTCTGCAGATACTTGTTGCATCCTATTATTAAGTATGATACCGAGACTTCTCAATCTGATGTTGCAGGGGCTATTTTCACATGATATTTCGTCTCAATGTAATTGTTATTGATTCTGCCAGTCGAACGCCTAGAGATACAGGAACTTTAGCTTCATCGGTGGTAGTGAGCGTAGTCTTCATTCATTCCCGTTAAAGGGCTGCTTTCTTTCTAATTCTTCTCATCGTGCCGTGATTTCCGAAATTTAGTCTCTACGTAAATTATGGCTGACATACATAATGTTGGCTTATGTTTGAAATGGAGACTGTCAACTTCGTGATTGGGCTGAAACTCATCAGCGCATTGGAAACCCAACTATACCAACACATATTCATTGGTAACCCCTGCCAGCTCTTGCAGACAATTCCATCGTTTTTGGGATATTGTTTTATCTGTTAAGATAACCTGTGACTCCACTTCGCAATTGTAGTGGCGTTCACACCGTTTAGTTTCAATCAACAGAAATTGGAGATCAACATGTGAGTAGATCTATTGGCATATGCTGCTAACTCTCTTGAACACAGCGCTGACTTATGGATAATCTCGTATTGGGAAACTGACCTTGCAAAAGATATGCGATTCAGTTGAAGTATTACATGGAACTTAATGCGTATGTATGATGGCGGCGTAGTCCGTGCCTTTTGGTTTGGTTCCCTTCAAGTAATGAATGGAAGGACACTCAACTTTCAAATGAAAAAAGTTTGATGCGACCGGGACATTCAAATTATCTAGAATTTGAATCTTGGCGAGCTGGTGGAGTTATAATGCACTAATATTTTCCCCAACTGTCGAATCTGTTGGTCTAGCAGTTGTCTGACGTGATTCCAAATTGCAGACTTGTCCTTCTTGCCATTTTGTTAAAACACTCACTCTTCCATCTCGAAGAAGAAGAACCCATTACTGATGGTGAGTAAACTCGAAGTCAATCAAATTCTCTTTCTTATCATAATCTGACTAAAAATATGATTGTGGAGCTACGAGGCCTATATCACTACCTTCCTGTCGAAGGGGTCGATTGAAAGGAAGAGGTATCGATATCACATGGAACCTCTCACCATAATGATTCAAAACTTCAAAATACCCAAATTAAATCCAATTCATGTATTGAGACCCAACAAGTAAGTTTTAAATGCATGCATAACAACGCTAACGACCAAAAAAAACTTTTGCGCCTATCAATCCCGCACTCATCCATCACATCAAGTAAAAACATCACTAGCATACCTATCATTCTTAATCCCCAAAAACCAATCCTCAACCTCCTCATCCGTCTTACTCTTCCCAAGCAGATCCGCAGCCTCCGCATAAATCTTCTTCGTCATGACTGAAACCCCTTCACCCACCATGCTCGAACCACAGACATATAGTTTTGCCCCACTATCAAAGACCTTCTTCAATTCTTCTCTCTCTTCCCAAACTCTATCCTGCACATGACGACATCCTTTGCTTAAGTCCGGAGCTTGTGAGAAGGCATAATAGAGCTTTACTACTCCATCTGCTTCCCACTTCTTTAGCTCCTCGGAAAACAGAGTATCCTTTTCGGGATGTCCACAGCCAATAAATAAGTATGCAGGAGCTAATTTGCGCCCAGCCGCGATTTGCAAAGCTCGTTCTTGTACGAAACCACGGAAGGGAGCTAACCCAGTTCCAGCACAAATGTAGATTACTGGAGTATTTTCCGGATCCGTGGGTGGATGAAAAGATCCACGACTTGGTTTGATAGCAACATGCACACGATCACCTTCCTCAACTGAAGAAAGGTAGTTCGATGCCACTCCCAAATAGCGCTTTGATTCACCGGCCTTTGAAACAGTGTCGAGAACAGACCAAGTCAATGTGGCGACTGTGGGATCATCAAGTGATGACGAGGAGATGGAGTATTGTCGGATTCTCATGGGTGGAAGCATGGCCAGAAAATCTCCAAGAGATAGTGCGGCGGACGGATATTCCTCGAGTATATCGAGTGGCGAACGACGTTTGAGTAAAATCTCTTTGTCGTAGCTTTCCTTGCCTAAATGCTCGATCTTTTCTCTTATTTCTGGCTCAGGTGTACTTGCGGCTATTTTTGTGACGTACTACCAGGGTTAGCATTGCATCAAAATTGACATGTGAAGTAATATAATACCTTGCGAGTTGCGACCTGACTGAGCTCGACATAAGCAGCAAGTACATCCCAAACGGATATCGGGTGGCCAGTTGGTAAAGTAGTATTGGCACCAGCTTTTATATTCAACATTGCATCCCAAGGCAGTCCGAAATGCTTCAACACTCGTCGAATATTCTTTGAGTTGTTTATTGGAAGCACTGCCATGTAATCGCCTGCACGATATGACATCCCAGTTGGGATTTTAAGTGATATGTGACGCTTTTCTGGCTCTCCTGGGGCCGTCAGAACCTTGTTGCTAAGAACAATTGACTCGCGGACGTCTTGTCGAAGTCTGGAAGACCGAGAGCTAGAATCAACCTCAATTTCCAGGCCTACATCTTCTCCGCGGTCTGCACTGCTGGTTAATTTAGTCCATAGACAACTATCTTGCCACTCGTCAAATGCCTCAAATATGTCTCCAGCAGCAACATCACCTAATCCAGTATCTCCGATTCTAGTTGCGCCGTTATTCTCGAATTCAGTGTCGAGTAGTTTAGGGATTCTATGGAAAGTCGATACCCAATCATCTGGGAGTATTGTTAATCATCATTCTCTTTTCCTCGAGATCTCGATGGGTATAGAAACACTTACGATTTCCGCAACCATAAACGGCATATTTGACGTCATTAAGACGATCACTGCCTTTTAGATTCTCCAACCAGGCAACAAAATGACTAGCATTATCAGGAGGCTGTCCTTCATAACTCGAAGAAATCAATATCACTGGCTGATTTTTCGGGATCTTGTCTACTGCAGCATCAAGTGTATCAACCTGAGCCTCGTAGCCACGTCCACTAGCTTCTCTGGCAAGACTTCGAGCAAGGGCTTCACAAGTTCCAGAGTTTGAACCGTAAAAGATAGACATTGGCTGTTTTGTTTTTCCGGAATTGCTCAAGACTTTGGTAAGTTTTTGATGGCTTTCCGAAAGTCGCTCCTTGGAAGTATCCACATGCAGCATTTTTTCGAGATGAATAGCATCAACGCCATCTCGGAGACTTGCGTGCATGAAGAATCCATTAGGCTTGATGGTCAATGTTTGTTTGATCAAAAGGTTGTAGCTTGGATCATCCATTCTGAAATTAAGGTTTTGTAAGAGCATGGCAACAATGAGAATTGACTCTTGCCATGCAAAAGGCCTTCCGATGCATCCTCTCATACCATTACCGAAAGGTTTCCAGGCGTTGGGTGGCAACTTTTTGAATGGTTCGTCCAGCATTCGTTCGGGTTTAAAAGAGGCGGCATCATCACCGTAAACAGTAGGATCACGGTGAACAGCAGATATAAGAGCAAATATAGGCTGTCCTGGCTTGACTTCATACTTTCCACCGATAATTATGGGCGACTCAGTTGAATCAGGCAAAGGGTGGACTGTGAAAGCGGGAGCTGTAGGAGTCAATCTCAATGTCTCCCTCAGACAAGCTTCGATATATGGGAGTTTTGACATGTGATCAATTGTTACGGGACCCTTGCCAACGACTTCGTCGACTTCACGTTGAGCAGTCTGATATGCTGAAGGGTTCTTCAAGAGGTTATAGAAAAGGAATGAAAGCATTCCGCTCGTCGTTTCATGGCCTGGAAAGATGATTAGAATCGTGACCAAATGCACTGATGAAAAAGTAAAATACCGGCAATGAGAAATGTAATCATGTTGTTCAAGATATTCGAATCTGGTAGACCTTTTCCAGTCTTTGGATCTCTTCCATTAATCATGGCGTTCAACAAATCTTTCTTGTCGTTTGGATTTGCCCTTCGTTCGGCCAAAAGTTCTTTGGCTATATTCTGAAGCAGCGCGATGTCAGAATCATATTTGGCCTGTGCTGAACGCATGAAATAATTGGCGATAGCAGGTCGTTGAGATCTGGCACCGGATTCGGCAAGAAATCCGGTCATGGCGTCGACGAAGGGGTGCATTTCTTCATGGTAGAAGCTATTGAAACGGGTACCCATTGCGCATCTAATCCATCAGTCAATTCCTCTGTCCCTGAAATATAAATATAGATAGATGACTAACAAGGCAATGGAGTCCAATGTCAATCTAGTAAAGCCATCTGTAACATCAATCTTCTCTTTGGAACCAAATCTCGCCCATTTCATCACTAATTGTGAAGCAATATCATGCATTTCGTCGAACATAGATCGAATAGATACAGGCCCGAATGCTTGATAATGTTAATTCGCGTGTAAATTGGTCACGACTCCGTGGTACACACCTGGCATCAAGATTCGATGGGCCAATTCCCAGTTCTCCTCCCCATATCTTGCAGTGAAAAGACCATCGCCAACACCATTTCGAACTTGGTCTAAGCCTCCAGCTACGATTTTGGTGAATCTCTTCTCGTCGCAGATCTCATTGAGGAGAGCTTGTGTGGTTATGTAGTATTTCTCGACACCGCCGAGAGTAAGCTTGAAGATGGGACCTGGTAAGAAGAGAAAGATGGTTAGCGACAATAGTGAAATAGAAGGGGAATAGCTTCATTCTCACCATATATTTCCGCCAAACGCTCGAGACTGGTAATTGCATTGACCGGGTCAACATCCTGAACGTTCCCTAAGAAGGGAAGACCAGGAGGTCCAGGTACTTCTACCAATCCTACCATGTTGAATACTACAACTTAATTGTGATAAAATGAGTGATAGGAGGTAGATTATGTGCAGAGTAAAGAACAAAGCTCAAACTATATCAATGATGTTTAAAGAAGACACTTAGATACTACCTACTCATCAATATATATACTTGGAACGATCACGGCACACGGAGAAAAAACACTTCGTAATTCATTGACAAGGAATGGATGAACAGTAAAATAACAAAGGCATCTCATCGTGCCGAATAGCGGATCTCTGTTTGTTTTCATCTTGGTACGAAGTATGTAACACTGATATGAGTAACAGAAACCGGTACTGATGAACATGATGCAGTGTAACTCGAGGCGTGAGAATACAGAGAATCATAAGCCATTGATAGGAGAAAAGAGACAATCAAGCAAAAACATGCCGCGGCTCAGCGTCTCTCATGTTACAGCACGAAGTAAGCATCGGTACTTTTCTTCATACCCTGTTCGAACCTGTGAAACCCATGGAGTACAATATAAAAAGTATGTAGTTGTGGGTTTTTCATAAGGATTTGTGGAAACATACTATGGAGCAATCAATTATTATTTTGGACCGAGGTTGATGAATGATCGGATAATCGGATAATCGGATAATCGGTGGTTAGAGATAGACCGGTTCCGATATTTATAGATTGGGAACAGAGACAGACAGCTTCCGTTTGCAAGGACATCGATTGATGATGACGGACGACATATATACGTAGGTATCTACTGCATTATATCTGTCATCAACTTCGTATTTGATAGGTTCTTCGAGACTTTGATATACTAGGCAATATCAAAGTTTCCATTTTTCATGCTTCAATCTCATAAAGATCTTTTGCACTCAACCACCACTCATATGATATGAACACACATAATAGTTCCATAATATGATATGGTAATTCAGTGCCAGACGATGTTCAAGTAGATAGGAGCTACTGCTTTTGAAAACATTCAACTGCTTGGTGTCTGGATAACGACGAGTAATCACATCGGCGATAAGGAAAGGAGGGATAAATACTTCTTACCTTTGAAGATGTTACTGCTTTTTCTCGGTCATTTGTCTTATGATGCTATGATTGACGATGGCCTTGAAGGGTCATCCTTCATGTGTTTGCCTCAAGGGAGCGGTCACGGGCGTGAGTAGTATCAGTGATCACTTAATGATTCTATCCTATCGTCTCCCCAGTACTTCTTACCATGCGATCGAATACCATCGTTCATTCCTAAGGGACCTCAGTTTGAAAGTTCTTTCTTATTCGAGTGAATTATCTTTCCTCGGTTCATACACTCATCTCAGCTTTTTTCTTTACTTTCACTCTCAGATACCATTTACACACGCCCACACACGCCCTAATCCCCAGAATGGAACATTTCAATATCTTCGTCCCTCTTCCAATCATCAATAGCCTGCTGAGCTTGAGTTCTGCTCCTCTATATTATCTCAGCCCAGTCACAATACAATATCGTTGCATTCCAATCAAATACCGCCTTCCCCCCCC
>NGKJ01000151.1:44498-61094 GCA_002162495.1 Myriosclerotinia curreyana | reverse complement strand
CCCCATCTATCACCATATCCAGCTCATCTTCATATCATCGTGGAAGACAATAGATGCCAACTCTATTTAAAGCATCATCTCATCATTTGGGAACTCCAAACTTCGCGCAAAGCAACTTTCCTTGACGGAATATCTCGAAACAATCCTCACCGTCAGCAAGCGAACAGCTGAAGTCTGGATATAAGATGCGAGAGAGCTGTACAATGGCGATTTTGCCAGAATGTAAAAGAAGGGTGCTGACATTCAGGCAATAAACTTGTAGTGCCATTAGAGCTCTGATTGCCGACTCTCCGAGTTAAAAAAAATTCAAGTTTGACCGAAGGCATTCACTGGCGCTCATCACAATCGCAGACCCACTCTTTAACTTCAATACAAAAATTTCAATATCAAGAATAGCAAAACATTAATTCCAGTGTTACCACTGGAAACGGAGTTGAACCGCAATGTCCCACCTCCGCGCGAACGGAGACGTAATTAACTCTTATTATCAAGCTTGGCATCTTTTTACGGACATGCTACATTCTAGGAAGGGCACATAATGTTGTATTATCAAGAGTGGAATCAAACCACTGTGCCACGAACCCAGATTGTTTCCCAGAGTGCTCGGTTAATATGCTGAAGGGACGCTTATTAAATAATATATAGTGAAAGTGAGGGCGGTGAGTAGGTATGCCGGTAATGAACCAGGAGTTGTGAGCCTGGCCGGCGACGGCTGGCGGGTTTCTTCAATCCGCTACGGTGCAACAGGTCTCTTCTGGAATGAATCCAAATGGTCTTCGAGATCCGTTAATACACCATGGAGAGCTTGAGTTATATCGAAAATCTATCATATCAAAGAAGTGGTGTGTGTTTGCGCATCATACGCATTGTATACTAGGTATATATGTAATGGAAATGGGATGATTTGTATTACCACTCAAAACTTACTTTTATCTCTGATTCAGATTGGCTAAATGATCCAGTTGAGAAGAATGGAGAGGACTGAAGAAATTTATACGTAGGAATTTTCATTCATGCACGCCCACCCACCAAATAGTTTGTGAGGAACGGAATCTGAGCTCGTATAAACAAATGCCTATACGTCTTGATTTTCCTTCACAGACGCAAGAAGTATCCTCGTACCCTTAATGTTAGCGCCGCGGGGAGATTTTGCCGAATCAGTGTGTGTGTGGGAGAAATGGTGACTTTTGGTTTGATTTCTGCGAGTTCGGTTATGTGTTGAGGGTTTGTTATATCCCTATTGTGATGTATGATGTTTGGAAGGAGATTTTATTTGGGGTTTCGATTCACAACGTGTATTTGGGAGGTGTTGATTGTACTTAGGGCTTTGAGGATGTAGGTGCCAAGGTAGCCGCAGCCACCGGTGACGAGTACGATGTCTAGATCAATGGGGAGTGTCATTGTGGGGAACAGTAGTTTGGGAATGCAAGTGTGAGTTTTTAAGAGTCAAGATTTGCTATTCATAAACTTTGTACAACTAAATTGGTGGTTATATAGGTATATGAATATCACTGCCAAAATTGTGCCGTAAATACTAACTGAGCCAACTGAACCGACTATTCCTTTCCAACCAAATCCCATTAAAAACGCCATCTCATAATTCGCAAGAGGGCACTTTATTCATAGGTACCTTCCAACCGTTGATTCATCGAATAATGCTGTAGTTAATTCCAATCTGAGTTCGGCCATTCTTTGAGCTTCGTGGGTGTAGAAAACGCAAATAACTTATCAGATTATGTAGACTCAAAACTCTTTTGGAGTAAGCATACTGCAATTATGGTAGGTTGAAAGGCCTAACCAATTCCTAGAGATGAGAATCATTTGTCGTCGACGATTCCCCAAGTTAATTCTGAGTTTTCACGTGATGCTACCTCTAAAGATCTAGATCTTCCCACTATCACGTGAGTCGAGCAAATTCATTTTTCATCACAGCCCCTCCACCTCAACCCCTCCATCCTTCAACACATCACAAAGTTTCTTCGAAAATGGTGGTACGAGGCTCTTTAGCTCTGAGGTCAAATATTTTTGGACATCACCCATCACAGGCATCAAAAATACTATCATGGCATGGATCAAACGAAGAACGTCTACTAGTACCCCAAACACAACCATCGGTGACACCAAGAGAACGAGGTCTACCACCACCAAAACCAGGCCGTACAGGACGTTTACCGGCTCCTTGGGAACGGGCTAGAATTGTAAGTCAGAATTATTTGATTCTCACCGCATATTTCGACGAAATATGGACACGAAAAGTTCTTGCCAATGAAAAGATCGGTTACATGGCGAGGAAACATTTATTCAATCCTCGATTTGAACCTATCCTTCGAAGTTGTATTCCGAACAAATATCGATATCGTATGGACTGGGTTCTGAAGGAGCTTGCGGATGAGCTATCTAGTTTTTCCATCGATCCTTTTGATGCGGAACCTGAATACAATATCCCTGAGGAGGATGAGGTTATTAGAGAAGGTGTTGAGGGGAGGAAGAGCAGTGCATATATTCCGATAACGTCGCAGCCATTTGTTGAACTAAAGAAAACTCTACTTCGCAGGGTACAGGAAACCTTTCCCCCGAGTAAAATTGTTGGAAAAAAACCCGAGGGATGGTTAGATGCTTGGTCGAATTTACCGGAGAGACCATCGAAACTCTTCGCGTTTGCAACAAGAGGACTTCCTCAACAGACTCTAAATGATCTAGAGGATGCTAGATTGGCTTTGGAAGAGATTGGGCCGGCTCGAGTTAATGGCTTCAAGCTTTTGGACTTCAGGCTCAAACGCGGCACACAAGAGAACGCAGAGACAATTGTCAAGTATTATCCATTCAAGGATTGCCTGGATGACTGCAATCATCATCCGTGTGTTTGATACAGTTTCATAAACCCTATGGTCAACACGAGAATTCATTGCATAATAAACTATTCTCACAGCTTGTTCTCCACATTCTTGAACCATAGCATCACCGATTCTTCGCCAGTATTCTTGGCGATACCTCAGTACAACCTCTAATATCGACTTTGCCCACTCAGAGAGTGGATGATCGCAATCCAGAATTGAAGGGAAAGATTGCAATAGTCATTCGGGGTTGGCTCCAATTGTCGTCATGGTAGTCCCAACCTGTCCACTTGCAGTAGGATAGGAGTTTGAAAGCGGTGGTAAAGGTGTTATACATTCCTGGATTCTCTATGAGATGAAGAGTCGTTTCACCCTGTACAATCTACTTCAATCTTCATGGAGTTTAGAATTATGAGTCCCAATACGGAGTTTGGGTGCTGAGACAGGACTTGTTCGGCGATTGGGAAGAAGGCCAGACACATGTGGTTGTATTATATCAGGCTTCACCTTGACACACGGACTGCCATGCACAACGTATCTCCATCGAGAAGTGTAAGCGTTGGATAATGAAGTTATGGAGTATAGTCTCGTTTTTTATTGGGCTCATAATAATGTACAAAAAATTCTCCACTCCAGCACCGTTGCTTAATCTTATTCTGTATTTGTATGTGCCGTCCTTTGTCATAAGAAATGGGCTGCCGGTTATGGTATCAAAATGTTACAACAATTCCTTTGTACTTGTCGAGATTGTAAGATCTGTCATCTGGTCGCCGGATTTCCTAATATTTTCTTTATTGAAAAGGGTTTCTATCTGCTTTTTGATTTCTTTACTTGTCCATCTCCCTCCGACCGAGTTATTGAGCATTCATCACCGTCAATGCAGCATCAATTCTTATTGTGGACTGAGACAATATTCCAATAACCCCATATTCAATCGGTAATCTTCCACAATCTTCAATCTAAGCGCCACGATGCTTCCTCCAAATACGATCGAAGGCAGGCGAATCTGGCGCGAATACTTGAGCTACGGGGTCTGTGAACACCAAAACCAAGATGATCCCGAAACACGTCCCAACTGTCAATGTTGGTCCAACTGGGCAACCGAGCAAATAGTTAATCTTGAGCGACAACTAGATACACTTCGAGGAGAGGTCGACTTTCACCCGCAGGCAGATTTATCCCATCTACAAAATGAACTTGAATCCGCACAAGCCAGGATAAAAGCCAGAACTGCTCAAGAGACACGGTTTCGAGAAGAAAGGGATAGACATTTTAACCGATTAATAGATATACAACGACAGATTCAAAATTGTGCTGCTGATCTCGAAGCTGCTCGGGCCCCAGGCCATAAAGTTGTGCTTGATAAAAATGTAACGCTTGAGGAGTTCTTGAACGTAGTTCGTCGAGAATTAATTTTTAGGGAAGAGAGGGAACGGAGTGGTATTCCTCGAGAAGAGATTGAAGCTGTACGCTCAGATTTGTATAAGCTATGGCAATTAGCTGAAGCTGCGGCGCGGGAAATCGGTGTTCATCTCAAGGAAAAGGATCTACTCACCATCCAAGGATATATTGTTGCATCCGTTCAGATGATCAAGGCATTGCAGTTAGAAATCCAGCAGAAGGATGTTAGTAGTGATTATGTCATGTTTTTGCAACAGAGGAACCGAGAGGGAGCAAGGGTCATTAACGAGATGGGTGAACAACTTAGGGGAGTATGGCAAGGAAATATGCCTGGTATGGGAGGAGCGCCTGCAAACATCACCGCTGCAATAGGAGCCGTCAACGTAGCTCCACCAATCGATTTCAAATCATTCAAAGACCACATCTGGGGTATATACCTCGGGCTCTTCAATTCCGAGCGAAACCTCACAAGTATCATAATGGATCGGGGAATGGAAGTACCACTATGGGAACCCGCACCTATCCGTATTGAATCAGAGAACGTAACATATCAAAATAAATGGGAGCTATCTGCACAACTTGTTCGAAACGAAGTGCTTCGATTCCTGGAGCGGGTATGGCAACTTTATACATATATCCGCGAGAACAATGTGCCAGGAAGCCAAGCATATTGGAACGGACCCTATGACGATGACCACGGCCGAGCAGTACACGTACACGAAGCCTTGAAAGCCGCCGACGGCCGCGGACTCCTCGCACAAACAGAACTCAAACTCGTCCGGCAATTCATCGAGCCAGCCACCGATGCAGCATACAAAACCGACCTCGAAGAACGAATCGACCGCCGCTATCCAATCTACCGGGATCTGCAAGCCTGCATCAACAACCTCACACAAAGAATCATCATGTTCCGACAAGTCCCCCCCTCCTGGCCCGAGCAACACGAACGAGACAATAGCGCCTTCACGCCCAAAAAGAATTGCGATTTATTAATCCTGATGCTCTCACGTATCGAAATGGAATATCTCAGTATCCGTCTGATCCAACTAATTCAAACGACCAATAACTACTGGCACTTAATCCCTCGAGACGATCCCGACATGGCACGGTACATGTCCAACGAAATGAGTCGCGCGCATGGGGTACAAGTAGCCTGTGAAGCCGAACTAACAAGACCATCTGAGATCGCACCACCGCCTGCGTATCCCGGAAAAGTGTTACCGCCCCTCCCAGACTATACACCGTATGGAGATATGACAGTACCTAGAACGACATGGGAGAATCAGAACCAGAATGATAACAAGGGAGGAAACAAGGGGGGGAAAAAGGGAGGAAACAAGAATGACAATAATAATCAAGGGGGGAAGGGGAGCAAGGATAAACAAGATAACAATACGAAAGTGCGACGGAATATCAATTTTCTGGAGAAGGCTCTTGGGGGCAAGAAGATCAAATTTCAGAAGATAGGAAGGGATCCGAATAAGAATTTCGCGAACGCGCCTCAAGATGCTTCAGCGGATGTTAAGTTGCAGAAGGAGCTTGATGTCTTGCATGAGTATAGGAAAAAGTTGGAGGGGTTATGGACTAGTAGTGGGCAGAATCTTAAGAGTATAAAAGGTTATCAGACATAATTTTGGAGGATATGTCAGGAATGGCTATCAGAAGTAATTCTGGAGGGAATGTCAATACATAAGGCGATCAGAAGTAAATTTGGAGTTCATGGGTCTTGCACCTCTGCCTCTGCCTCTGCTGGCAAGGTATTCATTGTTGTTACATAGTCTGTACTTTAGACCATTGAAAAAATATCTAGCTGATTATTCGATCTCCATCTGGTCCAGTCTCATCCTTGGCCAAATCATGTTCCTTCAATAAAGTCGTAATCTCATCCGCACCCCAGAGGTGGTGGTAAATCGTGCCATCCTTGTTCTTTCCTACTGTCGCAAACTCAACTGTCATAATGTTAGCAAAATTACTTAAACTTCAATTAAAAACCACCTACTCTTCTCACTGCTCAACTTTGTAGAATCCATAGTCTTGCTCAACACCTTGACCGCCATTCCACAAGCCTCCTTCAAACTACAATCCTCCTTGTAATCCTGCTTCAACAAACTTTGCGCACTAGCATTATTTGCGCCAACACTCGTAGCCTTCCATCCTCCATAATTACCACTAGGATTGCTTTGGTAAAGTTGGAACTCTCTCTGTGGATCATAACCTGCGTAGATGAAGGAAACACCGAAAGGACGAAGACCACCATGTTGAGTATAACCTTGTTTCAAATCGCATAATCGACGTACGAGCTGTTCGCAAGGAATGTCTTCATTGTAGGTAAGGAGGTATCGTTGAGCGGCTTGACGTGCGTAGTTGATGAGGATGTTGGCATCAGCTGTCATACCTGCTACTGCGCAGATCATATTGCTGAAATGTGTTAGATGATTCTAGTTTGAGAGAGGAGCAAGACCTGACATACTCATTCAAGATGTAGAGCTTCTCAGCTGAAGTATCTTGCTCCAATAGCTTGCTGGTAACCTTTCTTTCTGCCGCCAATACAATTCCATCCTTTGCCAATATTCCTAATGCTGTTCCTGCATGAGAAATAGCCTCAAGAGCATATTCAACTTGGTAAAGACGTCCTTCTGGGGAGAAGATGGTAGTCTTTTGCAAAAGTCAGCTAAATTTCTGGGGGTTATTATTTATTTAGAGCTTACTCTTGAATCGTATCTTCTGGACATGATTGTGGTTTATCGAAAAAAGGTGACTGCTTGAGAGGGGATATCTAGAAAACAAAGAAGAGAAATGAATAATTTGAATCTTCAATATGGTAGTGGAATAATTGAAGTCAAAATAACCTCTTTCGTTGACAGTGATGTTATTTGATATCTCCAAGCTCCTCACTGGAGCTCTAGGCACGACCCGAACCACGCGTAGTAGCTAGTGCGGAGCTTAGCGCCGGAATCTGTTGGCCTTACAGCCTCGTGTCACAGCCTTGTAGAAGGCCCTTACATAACCCATATTTTTATATGCGCCGAGCACAATTTTGATTTTATAACGACGACAATTCAAGATAAAATTTATACACTATAGCGATACTACCTGAGGACTTTCGCAACTATATGCAAGTGCTATGCCAACGAAATGCTGAAATCTACTCACAAACCAATACCACTACCACCAGGATGGACTGAACATAAAGCTCCTACAGGTAAGAATTATTCGCTCATAAGTGTTCATCATAACTAATATCCACAGGTCATTCTTATTATTACAATGCCGAAACGAAACAATCTACGTACACACGACCCGCACCAGTAGTAACACCTCAGCCAACTGTTCCAGATCCAACCCAAAGCTTTCTCCAATACCAATCCGTTGGAAATTCATTACCAAGTGCTGGACCGAATTTCAACAACTTTTCATCTCGAGATCAAGGACTGGCTCAAGGTGGTAGAGGTGGCTCTCAGGGTTATCGGGGAGGTAGAGGTGGTCATGACCGTCCGAGAGAAAATCGACCACAGCCAAATGACAAACCGAAGTCGCGTTTTCCTATCCCCGGGTGTGAACCATGGGTCCTTGTACATACCAAATATGGAAGAAGATTTGTCTACAATACAGAGAAGGACCAAAGTTTTTGGCGTATACCGGACAAGCTCAAGGATGGAATTTTGAAGCTTGATCAATTGAGAATTAAGGAAAAAGCAGATGCGCTCATCAAAGAGCGAAGTGCTGAAGGAATTTCTGAAGCTTCTGGTCCGGCAGAAATGCCGGGCATGAGAAAAGAGGCTACTGAAGTTACAAACCATGATGTGGAAGATAGTTCTGAATATGAAGAAGTGGAGGTTACAGATGATGAAGGAGAAGATGACGAAGAAAATCCTTCGAAACGTCAACGAACCGAGGAACTTAATCCTAATGAGCCTGTGGAGTTCAATGAAGACGATATCGCATACCAGCTCGCAGCTATGGGACAAGAATATGGACTAGATCCGGGCGAATATGATGATGGAAATATGGATGACTGGGAACCGGGTGCTGAGGGATTGGAATTGACGTTTGAAGATTCAGCTGCCCTCTTCAAGGATTTGCTCAATGACTTTGGTATAAATCCCTATTGGCCATGGGAGAAATTGATTGAAGATGGGAAAATTGTAGAGGATACTCGTTACACAGCTCTCACGAACATGAAATCACGGCGGGAAGTATGGGACGAATGGTCGAGGGAGAAGATTGCACAACTTCGAGAACTACGAGCAAAAGAAGAAAAGAAAGATCCCAAGATTCCATACTTAGCTTTCTTGCAACAACACGCAACACCGAAACTTTATTGGCCAGAATTCAAGCGTAAATACAAAAAGGAAGCGGAAATGCGAGATGCATCACTATCAGAAAAAGACCGGGAGAAGTTTTACAGAGAACACATCAGTCGATTAAAACTTCCGCAATCGACGTTAAAATCGGATCTTTCCACACTACTCAAATCTCAATCCCCTTCCGCCCTGAACAACGCGACTCTCATCTCTCATCTACCCCCAACCATACTTGGAGATATTAGATACATTTCTCTCGAGGCATCCGTTAGAGATACTCTAATTGAAGCCTTCATCACCACGTTACCCCCACCTCCCGAATCCGCTGCAGAAGAAGAAAATGAGGAAGCGACTAAACAAAGATTGGAAAAGGAAAGAAGACAAAAGGCACTTGAGGAAAGAGAGAAAAGAGTAGCAGAAGAGAAAAGGAAACAGCAGAAGGCTTTAGAATTTGGAAAGGGCAGACTGAGAGATGAAGAGGCGGAAATTCAACGTGCGATGAATGTTTCTAAAAGAGGTCTTATGGGACATCTAAATGAAGGGGAGGCGGAGAAGTAGAGACGATGATGTTAGGATTCATGATACCAATACCAATCTGAAAGAGCCGAATTTAATTAATATCGATGATGATGATGGTTCACACAATCGTACTCCAATGGCTTCAAATTCAGGTCGACTTTCGATATATTATCTTCTATCCGGTTCTATATGAAAAGTCCTACACTTGAGCAAAGAGGATGTCCTTAAGCCTCTGTGAGAATGGACCTTCGTCTATTCGGTCACAGAACCGAAAAAAAAACATATTTTTAAAAATAAAACAACAAACTGTCTTTGAATCTTCAATTGATCTTTCATGTGACCGGATTACTGAAGATAAATTTATAAATTCTATCGATCAATACGTTTGCTTGCGCTTTAGCTGGAGCATATAAAAGGTACTTGTGAGTGACTCGTGATATATACACACTTTTATTTTTTTGATATCGAAGTTGTTAATAATAGGATAGATATAGTTCTGTTCTATTTCATATACATGTAAAATCATTATTTTGAAGATTGAAATTTGAATTGCCGTCGGGTTTAATCGATGGCCTTTTATTTGAATAGTTTGAACTGTCGTGCATAGCATTGGAATTAGAATTAGAATTAGAATTAGAATTAGAATTAGAATTAGAATTAGAATTAGAATTAGAATCAGAATCAGAATCAGAATCAGAATCAGAATCAGAATCAGAACATTTCCACGCATAGATAATTATTAACTTTCTTTAACCATACATACCAATGCCATGCATAGCGTTATAATCAGAATCAGAATCAAATGATTCCAACACCGGCTCTTCGAAACCAAGAGGAAAAAGCTTTTTTGGGTGAAGGTCAAAAGATGGAAGTTAAAATTCAATAATTGAACTACCGGTATGCTCTAAAACCCCAGGATCCGTATGCGAAGAAATTGATGGATGGATGGATGGATTTTCGGAGGAGTTAATGAATGAATGCTAGAGGTTGAGATTGTAAGGGGAAGAAAGGGAAAGAAAGGTGAAGAGATTGGTTGTAACTTGTGAGGATTGTGGGATGGTAGGTAATGTTATGGGATGTGGTATGTTGAGGGATAGATAGATAAATGGGATAAGATGAGATGAGAGCAGATGAGAGTAGATGAGATGAAATAAGAGTAGATGAGATAAAATAAAAGCAGACAAAACAAAATAGGTATACCTATCTATATAAATACCTAGTATAACAAAAAATATCAAATCCCACCTACCCCTACTTACCTACTTACACATCCCATAACTATATAATAGGGGTAAAGCTCAAGCGTAAGCGAAACCAAAACCAAAACCCAAACCAAAAAACAAAAACAACATAACTATACAATTCCAACCAATCGCAAAAGCAACATACAGCATACAATACCGAGACGAAGTTCCGTATGAATGTAATTCCGTATGAATGTAAGAATCTTCTATCTTCTATCTTCTACTCTACTCAAGTATGGTTAACAAGTCTTAATCCAGAAAAGACTCGAGAAAAGACTCTAGAAAAGAAATTAGTTCTGAAGTTAATTAATTATTGATGCTGATTGTATTAGTTAATACTATTAAGAAGTGTTAAAAAAGGGGGATTTACTTAGCTACCTAGTACTTACCTACTTACCAGGTAAGATTCCCTTCTTTATTTTCACTCATCAATTCCGCTTCTTCTTCTTATATTCCGCTCCCCAACGTATCATCAAATTAAAAAGATAGGAATACAATCGCCAAACACTCACTGCCAGCACTGGACCTAGAGGATATATTTTTTCCATGTTTGAATTCTCTACCAATTGTGACATTTATCTCCACAATTGTTTTTATAGCCATCTTCCCAAAATTCTCAAAATACACACACAGGTCTTCCTTCATTCACTCATTCCTACTCTGACTTTTCTTCTTCTTCATCTTCTTCTTCATCTCCTCCTTCATCTTCTTCTTTCGTCTCCAGTGAGCCCTCCTCCACAGCTTCAGCATCTGGATCTGATGCATCACCATTGATCTCCTCATCTCCATTCCCATCAACATCAATGAGATTCTCAGTACCTTCCTGTTCTAACCTCAAATATTCTTCCCATTCAGGGAAAAGTTCTTCATCTTCACCCGGTACACCAACTGTCTTAGCCACCCTTCCTTTTTTATCATTTTCCAACTGAGCTTTCCACGCGTGCACTGTTTTGACCGTAATGCTAGGCTTGTATGTTTGTGAGAACAAAACAGCTTCCGCTGCTCTACCAGTCTTGATCAATAACTCAATACACCCATCAACATCACCCAATTGCCAAAGACAGGTAAATGCAACATTATGCGCACCGGCATCGCTGGCTTGTGTACTCAATGCCTTCAGTCCTTCTTTGTCACCTATACTTGAGTGGAGTAACAATAGCGAACCAAGATCCCTAGCACTCTTGAAACATTCCGCAGCAAGTGCAACATCCCAACCTGCCAGTGCTGCATCACCTACTATCTTCCACTTATGTTCGACATCTGCTTCACGAGCGAGTTCGAGAGCTATTGGGAGATGACCTAACGCAAGAGCCAACTCAAATTTATGTTCACTATCAGTTGCAACCTCCAAAGCTAATTCTTTGTGTCCTTGCCCTTCGAGAAAGCGGGCGATTTTATTAAGCTGGTCTCCGGGAATCGTGGCAAGTACTTCTGCGGCTGTATCCATATCATCTCTTAAAACCAAGGTTTGATATTCGACAACAGCAAGAGAAAGAGCAAAAGAAGTTACGTTAACATCTTTGTCAGTGAGGTAAATGCGAGAATCGCGTTGGATGTATCCAAGCAAGTACATAGGTTGATCGAAATGAGAGATGGTATAAGTTTGATCGCCGACGAGGTAGTTCAATCTGTTGGTGCTGTTTGTATAGATGAAGCAATCACCTACCCATTCACCCGTTCGTACGCTGCGAAATATTAGCATCTCTGATTTGTGGTGACTTTGGCTGGACATACTTTTCATTAATATCCGTAACAACCTCGAATGCAGCCTCAACTCCATCATCATCAACCTCTCCAGCGTTCAAGGCGGCGATGTAATTTTCCCGCGAAAATCTCAGAACGTAGAAAGTATCTTCGCAAGCAATGGCAACCAATTCTCCATTTTCAGACCAGTATACCTACATCAGTCAGCAGTTGATTTATTCACTTGGTCTGTAGGTGTATACGAACTTCAGTTGGCTCAACTTCAATTCTCCTAATAAGCCCACCGCTTTGCCAATCGTAGAAACCAATACCACCTTGACCCTTAACACCAAGAAGGACACCACCAGTCAAACCTTCAGCTTGGAAACCAACATCAAGTCCACCACTTTTCTCCACAAAGTTCTTGAAGATCTTAACACTTGTAGCCGACTCTCGAATCGCGTAATCGTTACTATTATCTTTTGATCCCCAAACAAAATCCAGAGCTGAGCCGAAAGCCTTGTTCCTCCATGCAAGAGCAGTATAGATGATGAATTCACCGTCGCCGCATACTGAAACGAATCGACCGTTTGGAGAGTGGAGGAGAGTTTGTGGGTATACTTCGCAAGTACCGAGATCTTTCGTAGGCAGAGAAATCGGTTCATTGTCCTTTACTGAAGCATCTACACATGATTTAGTAACGAACAAACAGCCACAAAGAAACACTTACCTCCGCCCTTGATGATAGAAGACACGACTTCACTATGTCTAGCCCATATCAACTTTCCAGAATTATCCATAGATACTGCAGGTTCTTCTCGGCCCATCTTTACAACCACTGCACCTTCGTCAAAACCAACAGCAACTCCCTGCTTCCCTCTTTGGTAACTAACACACCAAGCTCTCTCCAACCCATAATTCAAAGACTGCTCTAATCGGTATGTATTTGCGTGCCAAATTTTGACGGTACCATCCTCAGAACCAGAAATGATTACCGGCAATTCTGGATGGTAGCAAGCGAACGAAACATTGCTTGTATGTCCTTCGAGAGTCGCAATTAATGATTTCGTAGTATAATCCCAAATCTTAACGGTCCGGTCGTCGGAAGTAGTGAGAAGATATGGTTTGTCAGATTGAGGGTAATAATCAACATGGTTGACACCTTTCGTTTCGTGCGCCTCCAATGTGAAGTTTGCTGTCGATGATCCCAAACTCCAGATCTTTACAGTCCTGTCCAAACATGCCGATGCAAACGTATTCGTATCCTTTGGGTTAATGGCCAAACCCATAACATAATGACTATGTCCTTCAAACACCTGCACACATTTCCAACCCTTATCCCAATCCCACAACTTGATTGTCATATCATCAGATGCGGTCAAAACGAAAGGTTGTGTAGGATGAACGACGATGGCTCGAATATAATCGGGATGGGCTTCGAAGGTGGTGATCTTTTCCGAAGTATTGTAATTGTAAACTCGCAATTGAAAGTCATCTGAACCGCACACAATCCAATTCTTTCGAGCTACGAATCTACCAGCTCGTACCGGGACATCTGTCAACTCGAACGTTTTGACGATGGCCTAGAATGGTCAGCACGATGCGAGCTTCAACTATGATGGCGACTTACTTGAGTTTCGTAAGACCAAATATAAACATGACCTGCAAAATATCAATAATCCACCCCTCAAACTCCAATGCGCCGGTGAACATACCGCTGTATAGTGTGGTTAAAATCCATGGCTCGACGGGATGAAAATCAATCCCTTTAACTCTTTCCGATCGAGCGAACAACTGCCTCTGACATTTGTAAATTGAATTAGTAATTGTTGCCATACTTCCAACTATAACTGTCTCTCTAAATTTGAGATTGTTGATGCTATCCTGATCCGCAGGTACAGCCAAAGAACTCATAGCCTTTGACATCTTTACAGATGTCGCAGATTGGCAGAAAAGGAATGAATGCTCACCTTTACATCCAACCTCATTTTGAATTATGTATGGAAAGTAAGGGATGTAATAAAAAGGAATACGGTGGCTTTCAGCGCATGTAATGAGGTGTTGAGTTTCTCCACGACACTGTTTGGTGTATATTCAATCGCAGAAGTTGGGCGATTTCCCGTATTTCGTTTTCGACCTCTCAGTGGGAATAATTAGGAAAGAAATTGATTTGGGGAAGAAACAGTTGAAATTTGAAGTTGTGCTTCGATATATTTCAATGTTCCCTTGGAGTTCGAGATGTGGCAGCTTGAATGATACTGCCTAGTACTCATTTGGCTTAGCGCAATAACCTTAATTCATTAGGTATCCCCAGGAATACAAAGAAAATCAAACTGGGACGAGGACAACGACGACGACGACGATAAAAATAAGTATTAATTCAAGATAATATAATATGGCTTTAATTTCACTTCATACTTGGATATAAATATCAGTACGATACACTTCGATTGGATCATAGCCCCTCATTTGATGTAGACCTAAGGTACGTACTTTCTCCCAAACACAAATGATGTCGAGCAGATGAAATCATCTATACAACCCCCTCGCTCACTCAATCGTCATTCTATTCTCATCAAATTCGAGGGTAGCGAGCATCAGGCGATGAACATAGATACTTGCTCTGTTACATTACTATTGACTGAATCAAGGGAAGATTTTTCTCCTTCCGATGCATCTACAGCAAACTTCACTTCGATAGAGGAATAGCCAAGTGGTAAAAACTCATTGATTTTAACATCTCATTCATTGATTCGTAGTATCATCTAATGGTAACCAATGCCAACCCAGGCAATTCAGTTCATTCCATATCGTCAAAAGCGTACTGCGTATCCTATCCATAACACGCCAAAAGTATCGCTCACGATCCAAACCATCCATATCATATCATATCATACCCATTCGCCATCCTAAAATCCCCCAAAATAGAAAACCTTACAGCTCCGTCACTCTACTCATCAGCCTGGACCTTCTCCACGACCGCTACCATATGAGGGAATAATGGGTGATCGGATTGTAGTCCGCAAACCTTCTCCACCACTTGTTCCGGTGAATTTTCCGACATGATCTTGGCCAACTCCTTGGATTCCTCATCACCTTCAACGTTTTGGAAACGGAAAGCCATCTCAGCAGCGTCTAATAGTGCTCCAAACTCCTTTCCTTCTTCTGCAAGTTCGGCTGCTGGAGCAATGAACCTTTCTTTTCTGCTCAATTTGCGCAGTGGGGCACGACCAACTCTTTCTACCGCATCTTCTAGATGTGGATTTCCTATTCTGGTGATGATCTTATCGACATAGTCTTTTTGTTCTTGGGCTTCAATGCCGTGCTTGCCGACTATCAATGTACTTGTCTCCTCCAACGCCCTGTGAACTTCTTTGAGAATCTTAGGGTCTTGTAGAGCGTCATAAACCGTGGTCTTCTGGTGATAATATCCATGGTATGCCGCTGCTGCGTGTCCAGTGTTGACGGTGAAGAGTTTGCGCTCAATGTAAGGTATTAAATCATCTACCCACTTGACACCCTTGATAGCTGGAGGTTCGTGGTCATGGAAAGGTGAGCGATCAACGACCCATTCGTAGAATTTCTCGAGCTTGACGTCGAGACCTGCATCTGGATCTTGAGCGGGTACGATACGATCGATGGCAGAGTTTGCGTAGCGTGCGCGCTCGTGGTGGTCATCTAGACGATGTTCGGGGGTATGGTCGCCTTTTACGTGATTGGCGAGGGTATCGGTTGCACCTATTGCGTTCTCACAAGCAATGACAGCAATTGGGGTTGCATCATTGGATCTACCATCGATACCCTTGGCAATAACTGGTGCGATAAACTTGAGAATATTTGGACCAACAGAGCATGTCACCACATCTGCTGTTCGAATCTCCTCAATAACATCGGCTTCATGTGTCTTTGAGTTTATCGCACGATAGTTGGTGATGGTATCTTCGCTTGTTCCCTCTGCCCCAACTTGGATAACCTTGTATGAAGGGGTGGTTTGCAATTTTTGAATAATGCTGTCCATCACATCGCAGAAGACGACTTCATAACCGGATTTGTGAAGCTAATAGTTATATAGTTAGCAACGTTTGCAATGTTATGGTAGGTCAGATGTTGAAGGGTCATGAAAAGGGTATGATCTTGGTGCTTGAATAAGGAGTTGCAAGATGATATGCTTCAAGACTTTGGGTATCAAACGGTAGTGGGAAGGCAGGGTGTAGGTAGATGTAGATGTAGATGTAGATGTAGATGTTGATGTAAATGTAAATGTAAATGTAGACTCACAAATTCGGCAACAAAACCTCTACCGATATTTCCGGCACCAAAATGAACTGCTTTTAAACCCATCGTGATAGATAATGAATAATAATAATTTCTAAATATTCAAGTATATTCAAGTAGATGAGAAATCTAGGTAACTTGGCGTAATTGCGTTTGAAAACGTGGAGAAGTTGAATATGGCGGGGTATTGATATGGTCAAAGTCCGGAACTGAAAAAGGATGACTTGTACTGACTGCTCAAGAGAAGGGAGGAGTATTGAGATAAATTGGAGTGAGATATACGAAGATTTTAAAAATGATGGAAAATAAAGATGTGAGAATACAATCCAAAAAAAA
>NGKJ01000151.1:34079-44398 GCA_002162495.1 Myriosclerotinia curreyana | reverse complement strand
AAAAAAAAAAAAAAAAAAAAAAATAAAAAAAAAAAAAAAAAAAAAAAAAAAAAAAAAAAAGAAAAAGGAAGAAATCTGGGAAATAGATGCAGTTTATATATTATATATTCCGAGTTACAATGTATGTATATTGGCAAAAGATGGCCGCAGAGGGGATCGAGATGCAAAAGACAGCCGCCTACCTTGAAGTTACCTACCAAGTCTACTTACATGAGCCAAAAAGCAAGGTCATCCATAACTTTGTAACCAACCAATACCTTGGTTGTGCTACGTAGGAGGCCATCTCGGATTGGATGAGCAGTTAGCAGGAGCAGGAGCAGGAGCAGGAGCAGGAGCAGGAGCAAGAGCAAGAACAAGAACAGGGGGAAAGTAGCGCTAATCTTTTCGTGGGGAAGGAATATCATTGGTTATGTTTAAAGACCAGATTAGAGAGATTCACCAATGAGATTGAGATATCTAGCTCAGGTTTGGTGGAAGAAGGAAAGGATTTCAAATGCTGTACGAATGGATGAAACTAGGAGGGGGGCGTTTGCTACTTAGTGGAGCTATTAACAACGCGCTTGACTCCAGGTTTGAAGGCATTAAGTAGGTATCATTATTACTGTACGGTATGTTGTTGATTTAAGGGGATTATTCGGTTCGATTCGATTCGTTACGAGAGTATTATAATAAGCTGGGGATGGGGATTTCCTTAGTAGTAGTGGAGACTCTGAGAGAGAGAGAGAGAGAGAGAGAGAGAGAGAGAGAGAGAGAGAGAGAGAGGGGTAGTGATCAACTAGTAGTAGTAGTGTAGTAGTAGTAGGTACGTATCCGATGATCCAGACCAGTAAAATCTGACAAATAATAATGAGTAGTACAGAAAGTACATGAAACATATGATATTTTAGGAGAAAAATACGGAGCGATACGGAATACTCCGTATAACTATTTCAAATACTACTACACACACCGAATAAACAATAAACTTTTCTCTTTGTTTTCATTGCATACAGCATACGAAACTCTCTCTGTCTATGCAGCAGCAGCAGTATCTCTGAATAGTTCCGTTGCCTCAGAGACCGATAGCCAACACAGCTATTCAATTACTCGGTCAGTAGGTAGTAGTAGGTACTACTAGTAGATAGTTTTCATAAGAGCTTAGGTGAAGAAACGGAAACGGGCTGGCTCGGGCAGTAGTTGAGTGGAATAATTCTTGTCCGAAGAAGTTCTGATAAGCGGTAGTACCAGTACAGTAAGTGTATAAAGTATATCTACCCCCTTCATTTTAATAGGTTACTTATCCCTCTACTACCTCACCAAATCGATCCACACCTTGATCCTATAGTAAAGATAACGATCCCACTAAAGGTCTTTAACTAAGAAATACGCTAGTTATCTTTATTGATCTTTTTTAATATAGAAGTAAAAAAGTAGATTTGAAAAAAAAGATTAATTTTTTTCAAATAAGCAAAATTCTTATAAAGTGAATATAAAAAATGGAATTCTTATTGTAGCAATTAAGTTCGTAATTTTTTAGTATATTTTTATTTTTTAAAAAAGTATAATTGAAACTTAGATTTTTATAATTTGTTTTTTTACTTTTATTTACAATATTATTTATTAATTTATTATATTATTTTGGTAATAATAAAATATACAATTCTATTAAAAAATATAGTGGTACACTAAAGTTAGTTAGCTCATTTCTTAGTTAAAAACCTCTACTATAAAGTAAATCTTACGATATCTTCATTTTCCCAATATTATTATCATACTTCATCAACGATATTATCCGGAAAAATCAAAAATCACATCACCCTCTTCTTGATGGATGAAGACCTTTACAATTTAACCGAATGAATTTATCCATTACCTTCCCCCCCCCTTTTTCGGTCCTTTTTTTTTTTGGCAACTATTAGGTCCACTTACATGATCGGATGAGTAGAATGAATGGTTAATGGCGACGACTATATTGATCATTTGTTCATGAATCATGATTCCGAAATTCCCCTTGGGCACAAAGGGAATATATAAATCAGCTCATGTTAAGGTATCGAATACTACCTCCTTAACCCAACTCTATCATGGTTATGCTATGTAAACGCTCTAGCCGCCAGTCAGTCTTCGTGTTATCGATTGTTAAATTCTATATCTTGGCTTACATAGAGGGTGTTATACAACAGCACGTTGAGCACGTTGAGCACGTTGAGCACGTTGAATGTGACATGCTAAGATATTCCCTTTCCTTCTTCGTACTCTACCGCATCAGCATCACCACATCACAGCATTATATCGGACCTTTCAACACAGCCTCAAGAGTCGACATCCTTCATCCCCTTCAGCATCTCATCTCATCTCATCTCGCGCCATATTCCACCGAACCGGCTTCTATAACCCCGCGGCTAAATCCAACTTCTATTTCTTTTCCCTCCTAGAGTCCTACACACACAGAGAGAGAGATCTCCAGATTCTTTTTCAACAAAATAATCTCGCATTATCGTATTATTATTCTCCATCTTTACTTTTGAAAACTATCATATATATATACCCCGATGTGTCAGGCATCACGGAACCAAGGCCGGATTGAATTTTCCCCCACCATTTCCCATTTCTTCAATTTGCAAAGGAACTGAGATTGGAATCAATGACATTAGATAGACAAATCAATATACCGTGAAATAAACAGGCCCCAAACACTGTAAACTATTTTCCATCGAAATACGATAGTCGGCCTCCATGGCAATGGCCCCCCGGGAGGGCCAGCGGAGCGTCATTCAATGTACAGAGTAATACTAATAAGTATAGCAAAATTGTATGGGTTCTGATGAGAAGGTGTTTTGAATTTGATTAGAGGTTTGAAAATACGTTGCTCGGTTTCCCTTTTTCCTTTCTATCCGAATCTGAATGTCTTAATTGTTGTGACGAGATAATCATCATGGTCTTGCTGCTGAATAAGATTGGAAAGGAAGCTCGGTAAGACCCCTTTCTAAAGATGGAGGGGCGGCCATATAAAAGGAGCTTTTCCTCCAATATTTCATCTGTATATCTTTTTGAATCTACATTTAATAGACCTGTTGCTGTTGCTGTTTCTGTTTCTGTTTCTGTTTCTGTTTCTGTTTCTGTTTCTGTTTCTGTTTCTGTTTCTGTGTTTGAATTTGCATTAAAATTTGGTATATTCAATCAAACCCTATATATAGCATCCGACATCTTAGCAACTCGAGCCAATTCCTTCACCCTATGTACTCTCACAATATCAGCACCGCCTTGAACAGCCGCCGTCACCGTCGCGGCAGTCCCCCAGTCCTTTTCGTCTGCGTTACGAACGCCAGTAATGGCCCCGATGAATCTTTTCCGGCTGGGACCCAATAACCATGGTAAACCTCGCAGTCCAGGCCAGTCACGTAATTCATCTAACCGACGAAGGATCTCGAGATTTTGATCTTGGGTTTTGGCGAAGCCGATGCCAGGGTCCAAAATGATGCGCCATCGTCGAATACCTGCGGCTTCGGCTTCTGCTACGCGATTTAGTAATTCTTTTGCCATTGTGGGAATGAGACCCTCGGGTTCATAATCTGTGAGGGTAGTCATGGTTTCGGGGTTGCCTCTCATATGCATAAGACAGACGGTTTTGCCAAGTTGGGCCATGGTGGAAAACATATCAGGATCAAGTTGACCGGAAGAAATGTCATTGATAATATCCGCACCTGCTTCTAGAGCGGCCTTCGCCACGGATGCTCTATAAGTATCAATACTAACTGCTACCTTTCTGCCTGACTTTGCCTGTCGAATGCCTTCAATCGCTGGTAGAATTCGTTGTAGTTCAACCTCGGGAGATACTTCAGAGGCACCTGGTGCAGTTGATTGACCACCTACATCGATTATTGTTGCTCCTCTACATATCAAGTCTGCAGCCAATTCTTTCATGTTCTTATTGAGATTCTTTCCTCCATCTGAAAATGAGTCGGGTGTAACATTTAGAATTGCCATTACATGGGTTGGACGATTTGTTTTGAGAGCATGTATTGGACTTATGAATGTGTTCATTGGAGTTAGGGTAGATAAAGGAGTTGATGATGGCGATAATGCATTTAAATAATCTTGAGTAAATTTCCATGGAGATTTCGGATTGAGAGGTTGTCCAGGAATGAGCCTATAGTCATATTAGCCAAATAGATGTTTCTGGATAGGATTGATGAAATTACTCTGCAAGTGGTCTCAAAACAAACTCCCGCTCAATCATACCAGGATGAGGTATTTGTAACCTTGGGTGATCTACAACCTCATTCTCATAAAGTAGAATATCAAGATCAATGTTTCTTGGACCCTTGTCAATGATCTTCTTCCGACCCATCTCATTCTCAATAGCTTGAAGTTCGTTCAGAAGTTCAAGAGGTTCTAAGGTTGTTTCGACCTATTGATCAATATTAGCTAAAGATATTCATCTCCTTGTAAATCTGGCATTGTGAATGCTATTGATCAAAATCCACATTATTGAGAGCTGCCTTTTCAAAGTTGTCCAAAGTTGTCCAAAGTTGATAAGCATGTTCAATTGGAAAAGTGCCACTGTTCAAGTTGAATCCAATCACGTGGATATGAATCTGTACCAACCCAACTCAACCCATCACAACGCTCACAAACTTACCTCACAAGCTCCATTAAGAAAGCTTTCCTGATCAATAACATACATAGGTTCAGTTTCCCATAACCCACTAGTTCTCTTCACTTTAATCCCCCTCTCTGACATTTTATTACATGCCATTTCAATCCATGCCACTCGGTCTCCAAGATTACTACCCAATGCAATATATGCTAGTCGAGGTTGAGCTTGAGCTTTGGAAAGATTCGCTATGTGATTTGGGCTGAGTTGATTGGTGGTGAGTGGATGTTGAGTCCATTGTGGCGGTGATGAGGGAGTATTGTCAGAGCTGTAGCTTCGGGATAAGGATCTCGAGGTTGGGAAGTTTTTGGATTTGGAAAATATTTGGAGAGGTATGCGTATGGATGATAGAGGTGAGTTAACAGCTTGTCTACCTCGTCTCACCACGGATGGTAATAAAAGGCCTCTCATCTGTATAAGGGGTTCTCTTGCTTATATATATATATATATATATATAAATATAGATATATATTGAAACTTGAATCTATCGAGGAAATTTGAGATTCGAGGTTTATGATTGATATGGTAAAAAAAGGTTTCCGTATTCGAGGAGTACGGCGGATTATTTCTCATGGTAACATTGCTGACATGTGACATGTCTTTATGCACGGAAGGTTAAAACCGAACGCTAACAGCCATACCGAGGCATCTTTTACCCCAGATGAAGTTCCTTTCTCTTTGGTCATCAACTTGTTCCGAGGTTTGTAAGAATCTCCTCAAATAATCCAATTGTCCTTCATCTACAAATACAATCATACATAATCTTTTTACTACTGATCAATCCTTTCCTCAAATCTTCTACTCTTGATTCTACTTCAATTGATCTATCTATATAATCATCACGAACAAAAGAAATTATAATAATAATGGCTTCTAAACGTAAGTAATCATCACATGCCAACGAGAAATAAGACCCAAAATTCCTAGGAAAAGAATCAACAAACTGATACCATATTTCTATTTAGAACAACTCCGCACAACGGTCACTGATCTCCTTAAGATCAATCATCCTATCATCCTCGCTGGAATGAATGTTGCCGCAGGGCCAAAACTCGCAGCTGCAGTAACAAATGCTGGTGGTCTTGGTGTTCTAGGAGGTATTGGATACACTCCGGATATGTTAAGAGAACAAATCGCAGAACTTAAATCATTTTTGGATGATAAGAATGCTCCTTTTGGTGTTGATCTTTTACTTCCACAAGTTGGAGGTTCTGCGAGAAAGACCAAGTATGCGATTTACCTTCCATTGCTTCTCCTTTGCCACTGAACCCTTGACCTGAGCTTCTCCCTTCGATTACTATACAATTGCTGATATATTATTCTTAGCTATGATTACACCAAAGGGAAATTAGACGAACTCATTTCCATCATCATCGACAGCGGAGCTAAGCTCTTCGTTTCCGCCGTGGGTGTACCACCTAAACATGTCGTCGAACGATTACATAAAGCTGGGATTCTTTATGCCAACATGATCGGACACCCCAAACATGTCCAGAAATGCCTCGACCTCGGTGTTGATATCATTTGCGCACAAGGTGGTGAAGGTGGTGGACACACTGGAGATGTTCCTACCACCGTTCTAATCCCAGCAGTTGTTGAACTCTGCAAGGGAAAGACTAGTCCTATGACTGGAAAGCCTGTACAAGTTGTTGCTGCAGGAGGTATTTACAATGGACCAACCGTTGCGGCAGCTTTAATGTTGGGTGCAAGTGCTGTTTGGGTTGGTACTAGATTCATCTTGACTGATGAAGCTGGTGCACCAAAAGCTCATCAAGAGGCCGTGAGAACTGCTGGTCATGATGATAATGTTCGAACCATCATCTTTACTGGTAGACCATTACGAGTACGAACCAACAGTTATATTCAAAACTGGGAAGAGAATCGTGCAGCTGAGATTAAGGAACTTACATCCAAGGGTGTTATTCCAGTCGAACATGATTTCGAGACTCTCGGGGATGATATTGATGATGAGACTATGGATAATGCTCGACCATTCTTGATGGGTAAAGCAGCAGCGGTTGTTAATGAGAAGAAGAGTGCCAAGGCTGTGGTTGATGAATTGGTTAACGATGCAGTAGCCGCAATTCAAAAAGGGGAGAAATTGACCGCGAAATTGTAAAGTATGATGGATACCAGGTAGTTTGATAGGTTTAGGTTTAGGTTTAGGTTTAGGTTTCAGGGGGTAATGTGAAGTTGGGACGAGATCAAAGTTGTAGATGTGCCAACGGATGAGTTGCTGGATAATCGATTGTGCAATATCCTTTGAGCATTTCAGCCTGTTGATTATGACCGTCAAGCTTTGAGTATATGAAGGGATTTCAAGCTTTGAAAATTGAATTGGATGGGATGGGATGGGATGGGATGGGACGGAGTATGGGATTTTGATTATATTTATATCATGGAGTTTTATCATTCAGTACCTACCTACCTACTTTACCTAGGTACCTATACAGTAACATTGACTATCGCTGTTATGAAAGATTTAAAAGATTAATAAATAGGTATTCGGAAATAGCTGATTATGAATCTTAAAGTCACGGGAATATCACATGATATATGATAAACTTACATAATTTGTCAAGATTCTAGATGTGGTTCTACTATTCTGGACATGGACATGAACAAGGATAAAGGGGTTCGCCACTATGTAATTTTTTTTTTCTTCTTCTCTCTTTTTTCGTCATCTCCTTCCGTCATCATTTCATCATTTATATGTTTTATGTTGTATGTTGTATTGTTGATGTTGATGTTGATGTCATTGATATATAAATACATACGACTTCTCAAGGCTGAGTGATCATAATGGCGACGGTGATGGCGACGGTGATGGCGACGGGTGAAGGTATTTCTATATATACAGGTGATTACTTAATCAATCAATCTAATCTAATCTAATCAAGTGTACGCGTCGTTTTGGTTTTTTTTTATTTTTTTTCACGGAAGTACGGAGTACGGAGAATATGTATGGAGATATGGAATATGGAGTATGGAATTCCTAATTCACCCACCCCCCTTCTACTGCTCCATTATTATTATAACAACCAAACAACCAAACGTGGATCTATTGGTTGGGACTAACTGGGAATGGGAATGAATGGGAATGGTTATGACGTTTATCTGATATTTACCAATTACTACCTAGGTAGATAGTACTAGTATGTACTTGTCTATTTGTAAGTACCTAGGTACCTACTAACCAACCAAGTATTAACTGATGTTTGGCGGTAAGTTCTATTTCTTTGATTTGATTTTGATTTTGATTTTGATTTTTATTTGAAATCTGTATATAACTTCATTTTTGCTTAAAATTCCCTTATTTTGGGTGGGTACATCACATCATCTCCTCTCCTCTCCTCTCCTCTCCTCTCCTCTCATCTTGTCCGTCAACATTCGACCCTTTGTCTTGACTTACACAACTACCTATCCAACATGTTGGGAATTTCATATTGGATGATACCCGTCTTTTCAGGAACAGTATGGCTTGGTATGCTTCTTGCCATGTTATTAACTTGGGCCGTGGAAGATGGTGCTCCAATCATTGTACCGATGGATAATGGTCAAACCATTGCGTTAGTATTCTCCCATCCTCTCATTCTCCCATTCTCCCCTCCCCTCATTCTCCCATTCTCCCCTCCCTCAAACCTCCTCTAAATACTAACACTCATCATAGATACATCTCGGATATCGGAGCTCATAGACTTCAACCTCTTTTCATCGCAATGGGAACAGTCACCGTCGTTACCTTTAATACCGTATTTATCACCGAGAGATGGTTAAGGCATCGTGGTCGTTTACATGGGAATACATCGACTTTTCAAAAAGTTTTAAGCTGTCTCGCCATTCTCTTTGCTATTGCGGGTGGAATTGGCTTGATTTGTTTAACTTGTCTTAACGATATTAAACATCATACTGCACACGATGTCTGCCTCGTCATCTTCATGTAAGTTTAATTCCCCTGCTCCCTCTTCCCTCTTCCCTCATGTCGGGGAATGAGGATTCCTCCCTCGGTCTAAAATTCCTAACTCTCAATAGCGGCGGTTACATCATCTCCGCCATCTTCATCTGCTGGGAATATCAACGCCTCGGGTTCCACTACCGTCAACACCGCATCTTAAGCATCTCCTTCTGGGTCAAACTATCCTTCATCATCGTCGAACTCGGCCTAGCCATCGCCTTTGGCGTCTGCAATCGAAAATCCTACTGGAACACCGCCGCCATCCTCGAATGGATCATCGCTCTCATTTATACTTTTTACGTGTGGAGTTTCGTCATTGATTTTATCCCCGCCGTCAGGACGAAACATTATCAGAGCGGCGATTCTGAGGTCGGTGTGGCTATGGCTATGGAGGGAGAGAGTCGTCAGAGGGGCTTTGCGAGTGTGGATGAGGAACAGAGGGCGTATGGTAGTACTGGGAGTGCGGAGAATGGGAATGGCAATGGGAATGCGAATACGAATGGGAGGTGGAAAGCGGGGGAGCCGGTGGTTCCCAGTAGGAACTTTTAGACTTGATATATGATATATGATATCAATACTCGACTACTTTGGAAAAGAAATTCCATCGCGTCTCGAATCGAAGCGGGCGAATCGAAGCGGGCGAATCGAAGCGGGCGAATCGAAGTGGGCGAATCATCGAGTTCTAGTATAGAGAGAGAAGGTGTTGTCATACCCTTTGGAGTGAGAGGCATTTGCATTGCATGGCTTGGCTGGGTTGATTGGGTTGAATGGGTCGGCGCTCGGAGTTTCTGGAGAAGGCATATGCATTATAGAGTTGTGTGCATTTAATTGATATGCATTATGCATTATGCATTATGCATTATGCATTATGGGTGGGGGGCCAGGGGTTGTATAATATTTTTGTGGTATTATTAATGGGGATTGAGGGTTGGGGATTAGGTATCGGGGATTGGAGATGGGGAAAGTGGTTAGAGAGGAAAGAAGGAAGGGAAGAGAGGAAAGAAAGGGAAGAGAGGAACGAAAGGGAAGAGAGGCAAGAAAGAGAAGAGAAGAGAGGAAGGGGATTCACGATTGATGGGTACTAAGTGTTGATAATGATAGATGAGATTGGAGATTGTAAATTGGAGATTGGATATATGAATGAATGAATGATTTGAATGAATGAATGAATGAATGAATGAATGAATGAATGAATGAATGAATGAAAAAGTTTATGATGATTATGAGGTTATTTTTTCTTTTGCTTTTTGTTGTTTTTGCTTTTTGTTGTTTTTGCTTTTTGTTGTTTTTGCTTTTTGTTGGTGTTTGGGGTATGGAGTATGAGTATGGAGTATGGAGTATGGAGTATAAGTGTGAGTATGAGGTTTAGGGTTGGGGATTGGGGATTGGAGTGAGTATGAGTATAGGGTATGAGATTTGGAGTATAGGGTTTTGGAGTATAGGGTTTTGGGGTTTGGCTTGTTTTGTGGATTGTTTTGTGGATTGTTTTATAGATTGTTTTGTGGATTGTTTCATATGTTCTTCTCATAGAAGAAATGGGAGAAATGGGAGAAATGGGAGAAATGGGAGAAAAGAAAAAAGTCGATTTAGTTATTATTTTATTTGGTGATGGTGGTATTTATTTATTTGTGGGTATTTCATGAAATGAAGGAAGTGGAGGAGGGGGAAGAAGGGGAAGAGGGGAGAGGGTGAAGAGGAGGAGGGTGAAGAGGGGGAGGGTGAAGAGGA
>NGKJ01000151.1:4661-32840 GCA_002162495.1 Myriosclerotinia curreyana | reverse complement strand
TCATGCTCAATCTTCAATCCGTCAAAGCCATACTCCAATCTGATAAAGTCTACGAGTACCGATTGTAGGTATAATAATGCGTTCACGGCAAATACAATTAGGTTAATATTTCGAGAGAAAAAAGAGTCTTTTAAGAAGGTAAGATTATCATAAACCTTTAATTCTAATGATTACATACAGCAGAACTTGGTACTGATTTTCAGAAGAATAAACAGATGCCCGAACTTGGCTTTTGTAAAAGGTTGTTCTAACTTCTTAGTGACAAGTAAAGTCCGCAACGTTTTTAGTTCTATAGGCAAAGAAGGGGGGGAGTAGATGGGAAGGGTTATTTACATTGATGGTTTGTTTGATCATATACCTTGCTTATTCAGATTAGCTTCCCCGAGAACTAGATTCATGGGGGATAATGGGTGATGCAAGAAGTTTTTTGACATCCGAATTATCTACTTGTTTTGAGCCATAAAAAGTCTTCATGTGAGTACACATGAAAGGCTTTTCAGCTGCATTCTTGAATGTTTCATCGGATTCTAATCATGTAATAAAAAACACACCGAAACCATTCTGACGAAAGCCGCCCTTGAAGCCCATCTCAAAACAGACCATCCAACGCAAGCGCGTCCGCAGAATACAGAGACCTGAAGTTTTGCCATCGAAAGTCACTGGTCAAGGCAATGTAGCTTCTGTGAGATCTGAATGATGACTGAACCCAGCGAGCAGATCATATTCGGCAACGTTTCAAAAATGGATACAAAATTTCGACGTGGAGGTCCCCTTTGTAGCAAATTTACATTCTGCGGTCACTAACACCATAGGCGATTTTAATGAGGAAAATGACGATGATTAAAATGATTATCATGATCACAAAAGAAATGATACGAGACCAGTTCTAAGCTGCCATATAATGCCGAGCACTGCTGTCAATCAGCAAAACGACTCTATCAAGTCATATTTCGACTCCAACTGCTATTCTACCCTGGCAGAAGTTTTGGAAATTCAACTGGAACCTTATGTATAACTAGGTATGTATTCATACATAAAACTCTGTCAAAGTTTATAAGTATCAACAACTCTCTTTCACAAATGCCACGACCACTTTCCAGAAGCTCTAACGCGAAGTCCAACAAGATTCCAGATGAGGTCGACATCACGGGATCCATAATTAATGAACAGTCAATAGGACCAGCAAGATTTTCTTTAATGTTGCGGAAATTGCCAAAAAGGTTGCCACTGGAGCAATATTTACTTGATAGTCCAGACTAACACTACTAGGTTATATTGCATCCAGCAATCAAGAAACTATGGGATCCCATCGTTCGAGGCCTCAAAAACACAACGTTTAAAGAAATTACCGCAGCTGCGTGTGATCGAAAGGAAGATTACTCTGATTCCGATGCGTATGTCTTGGTGGCAGAAATAGTCTTCAGTCATATCAGCTTACTTTCGAAAGATAAATCAGTTTCATCGGAGACCACTATTGACTCTATTACGACAAAACCTGTAATAAAATTTGTTAAAGATCTTGTTCCGGAGATTGGGCCTTTCAATAAATGCTATAGAAAAAATAGCTGAGGATTAAACAGAGACTGAACCAATCGAGCTGTTGATTAGGGAGGGGTCTCAGTTTCTTGATAAATTCAACTCGATAGGTTCTACTCTTCAAAGACCCTCTCGTCCGTACCAAAAGGAAGCTTGGATTGACTTACATAGTCAAACTCGAAGATCAATAAAACGCTCCTCGCCCTGTTATTTTTAGATTTTTATTCCATTGTTAGTGCGTATGAATTTTTGAATTTTGACTGTTGGGGAACACGATGGTGGTAAATCTGCGATTGGGACACTTAATGAATGGAATTTGATAGATGTTGGCACAGTTGTACAAGTCTGCGAGTTTTTACAAAAGTCCTTTGCTTTTTCAGCGTTTAGAATATCGATGGTGCCAGGTACGCATCAATGGTTCATCTGTTTGTTTTCTTGAGGATCATAGAGAGTGATGACTTAGTATTTTACATTCATAGCTCTGGGTTAACGACAAGGTCTTTGGTAATGTCGCGAATGGTACTTGTTGTATGTACTATAGACCGAAAATTTCCCTTCGAGGAACTATTTCTACAAATATTTGCACAATACATTATACCACTGGTATAATAAAATAGGTTGCAAGAATGGAAGGGGTTTCCAGACTCGTTAAACGACTCGCGGAATACTCATACTGTATCGGATACTGTAGGATAATGATCGCTACAATGTTCTGGACATTCTCAAGTGTTGAATACGTGCCTAGTTCGCTCTACCAAGCAGGAGTAATATCCTGTCATCGTCACCACTAATAAATACCCGGGAGAAATTGCAATCTTAAAGCATATTGAGAGCTTCTTCGCTCACTTGCCAGCATACACTGAGAAATTCAGTGTCTGCTGTTGAAGCGTCTATGCACCTGATGTACTGTAGGCGCCCTAGGAGATCCTCCATCAGGTCACCATTTGCTTACTAGAATTGAGCACCACAGACAAAGCGACGGATAGGTAGATACCTACAGATCATTATACAGATCTCGAGCGGTAGACGCAGATATTGGGAGGATGAGATGCTAGTTACCCATCGCCCGCTGGGCTATTAAATAACTATAAGAAAAGTCTCATGATGGAATAATGGCTGGGACATATAAAGTGAGCGGCAGATTTACCTAGTGCTTACTTTCTAGATACTGGATTCTAGAGTAAGGATTTGTGGAAGTAGCAAGCCCTCTGATGGTATTGAATACACTTTCTACTTAGATTTTGGACTTGGAGTAAGGTTAGAGTATAGTGGGTTAATTCAAAGGTATTGCACAAAACCAAACATTCCGATCCTGCCCCCCTAATACCATATCGCTTAATATCAATAAGTTTAACATCCGACTAACCAACGGAAATATTCTTATTATACAATGATAAAGATCGTGATGATACGATATCGTGATTTTTATATATATATAGTATAAGGATATCATGAGTATTCGGGTCGAATGGTAAAAGCTAATAAATTATATCCGCTGAGTACGTACACACTAGCGCCGCTTTGGTATTTGTATACCGAAAACTCCATATTTTACCCCATATTTTACCCCAGCTTTACCCCAGCTTTAAACAAGTATATAGCCTGCCGCCCACCTAGATAGTAATTTCTTTTCACGTGAACATGATCCAAGAATACTACTCTACAATACGTTAATAATTGCAATTGTTCATTCGATCCAAATATTCGGCCTCCACTGCAGTGGTCCCCAAAAGGCCAGCGGAGCGGCTTTTATTTGTTGGAGTTTGATACAATACTAGGTATATAGTATATATATGGGGGCAAGCCCCCAAACCCCCATTTGCTCGCTGCGCTCGAATATTCATATGTGAATGGATTCGAATTCGCTGTGATGCTTAGATTTGAATGTCGAGAGTATATACGAGTATGTGCAAATTGATGGGTACGGCATGATATGGTATGGACTGCACATCTTTGTAGATCATGAGACGGACGGGTCTTGGGTCTTGGGTCTTGGGGTTTGCACTAATTCAGGGGCGGATAAGCAAGTGTATACCTACCAACCCTTTGTACCTCGGCCGGTGTATTTTGGTGACACCCATCACGCATATATAATGGGATGTAAATAGTCAAGGAAGGATAAAGTATAGAATTAATTGCAATCTGCAGTCCTATTCTAATCACCAAATAGTTTTTCAAAATCTTGTCTTTTAATCATTAGTTATAAAAACCATTAAATTTAAATTTTCGCTTCTATTAAGTTTAGTTTTTCCTCATTGTACATGTTCATGACGAGATAACCTTGATATATGCTATTTTGGAGCTACCATGCGACGCAGTCGGACAAGCTTTGCTTGTTTGTTTGGTATTATAGCTGGTGTACTTTGGTTATCTCACTCGACGATTAAAGAGGCATATGATATTGCGATTGCGAAAACGAACTGGGAGGCAGGGAAGGGTGATGAGGGACTTTTTCATACCATTGGAGATGGATCTATATCGGATTCGAATCTCATGACTCCGTCAGCTGAAGCAGCAATACCAATACCAATACCAAAAGCTCCCCTCAACAACAATATCCCACCGCAAATCCCCCCATTGACCCCCAATATCCCTACTCCAGAAAGCAACTCTGCTTTCGACAATACAAAATACCCCTTCCAAGACGATCTCGCCCTCCCCCTCCCAACCCTAGATCTCCAACGGCTCGCGAAAAAATGGCCTCGCAACTACAACCCCGCGACCCCAGTAGGCACCAGATACGCCTACGCCACCTTTATGAACACGCGCAACCCCTCCCTCCACGACCCCTACTTCCTGGCCGTGCAATCCCTCATCTACCGCGTGCTCTGGCGTCCCTCCTCCCAAACCCATTCGTACCCCTTCATTGCCTTCGTCGCTCCGCACGTCACGCCCGAACAACGCCGATTTCTTGCGGGCGCCGGCGCCATCATAAGGGAACTCGACCCGGTGGATTGGAATCCTGGGACGAAAGATAGAGCCGGGGATGATAAACCCATTCTTGCGCGGTGGAGAGATATTTTCTCGAAATTAAATATGTGGAAGCAGACGGATTTCGATCGCATTTTATTTTTAGACGCGGATGCTTTTCCCTTGGAAAATATCGATGAGATGTTTGATTTGGTGAGGCCGAGAGCATGTGATGCATCCAGACAAGAAGCCGATGATTTTTTCCCCGACGGATCCGCGAGTTGTAATGGGGAGGAATTTATCTTCTCGGGGGTTCCTCAAAATCCTGGGATCCCGGTGGAAATTAACGTGGGTGCAATGGTCATTACACCCAGTCAATTGATGTATAGGAGACTGTTGCAAAATTATCGTAAATACAATATGTACAATACGAACATGGCCGACCAAGCATTTTTGGCATGGCAATTCAAACAAGAGGGGGCGTTTGCGGTGACGCCGCTGGAGAGGAAATGGGGGGGGTTCTTTCCGCGGGAAGAAGATGAGGGAGAATTGAAGGTCGTGCATGAGAAGTTGTGGGCGTCGGATGGATGGTTGCGGAAGGAGTGGGTGGAGGGGTGGGAGGAGATGTTGTCGTGGTATGATGGGGGTGGGTTGGAGGAGGAGAGGAATGGGGATGAGTTCTTCAAACCGAAGTTGGGGAAACTTTTGGGGAGTGAGGAGATGGTTTAGGGCTATGTGAGAGTGGTTTATATGGGGAGTTTGGAATTGATGATTCAATAGGCTGTGATTCATTGGGTTGGTTTTGAATATTTGGGTGATTGCGATTTTATCATTTTTGTTGTCAAAAGCGTTGAGTGTAAGCCTCCCGGCTTACTATATATAGCTATTTCCAACAATTTTATACCATTTTGCCCGAAGGGCCGAAGGGGAGTTTTTCGAATGGAATGTTTGTGTATACCTGCGATAGATGGATATTCCTATATGTTCTTTACGCTGTATTCATAACGTATGCTGCCAGTCTCCCTCTTCATATCTCTCATTCTCTGAACTACATAGGTGGATATTCGATCAGCTTGCTCAAACGATCAGTGGTAGTGCCAGAGACTAAGATCATATAAGTTTCATGATTCGGAAGTTGAAATCAAATATTCTATTACATACTGAGTGTGACATACACACCAATTTTCATTCATATAAATATACATATCATACATATGTATGTATGTATTATACCCATGCGATTAATAATTATCCCTTCCAAGTCCCAAGGCAAGCCAGCTTTCATGACAAGCCATTCTTTACATACCAAAATTACCTTCCAACTGAAAAAGCCATTCTTCGGCCCTACCACATTTCCAATCGTATTACAACAAATATTCCACACATACCAAGTGGAGCCTCACTTCACTTCACTTCACTTCACTTCACTTCCCACCCCACCTCACCACCAAACATCATCCTCATTATGTCTCTGTATCCCATCTCCAGTCCCCTCATAACCATCCACCGCTTCATCCCCCGCCGGCCCCAAAGCCTCCACCCCATTCCACTCCGCACCTCCATCCCACTCTCCACATCCAACCCCAAACCTCATTTGTACATCATTTTGCTCCGGTACCTTGCTCGGCCTGGTTGCATATGGGTCCCCATCAACATCATTAGACATTTCATTCCAATCCACACCAGCACTAGCCCCAGCACCAACACCATTATAGGTATCGCCACCTTCTACAAAACCCTCATCATATTCCGGCCCCGTGTCCATATGCGTCTCCGGGTTTCGAGCCACAAACTTATCATCATAGCCTGAATCCGAAGATTTCCCAGAGTCGGATGCAGATGCAGAGGAATGAGAAGACTCAATGTATTCTTCATCCTTTTCTCCCACCTCATGATGTTCATCCTCCTCGTCCTCCTCATCACTCTCCCACGTAATCTCATCCTCAACATCAATCTCGATCTCTGTACCCAATTCCCCAGGCGTCAAATTACTACCTCCCTCTCCTCTTTCGGCTAAATCCTCAATCCTAAGTCCCTCCGTCAACCCGGGGTTCTTCTCCACTTCTTCCATTAGCGCCTCTTCCAGATCGATTGCTAAATTTGGCGGTGCGCCTAAACCTGCCGCATCTTCCGTTCCACTAGGGGTGTGCTGGTCGGAGAAGGGTTGGCTGTGTGGGAGAGGGACTGTGGGTGACGTGAATGGTGGGATTACCCCAGATGCTTCAACTTGAAGTAGATGAGAAGGATTAGAAGAAGTGTTTGTAGGCGAGAACAATGTGGAGTCGTGAGGAGGATGGATGAGTCCGTGATGAGGATGGTGATGTCCGGGTTTATGACGATGTTGGTTGCTATCAGTGGTAGATATAGGTTGCGGACGGTTTCTGGAACGGGAATGATTTGGTTGAGAGGGATCGGTGGGAGTACTGGCTGGTACTTTGAGTTTAGGGATCTTGGGAAGGCGATCGGAGGAAGCTTGTGCCATTTTTCGCTTGGGGGAACTAGAATTGGGGTTTGTGTTTGTGTGGGATGTCATTGTATGTGTGTATTTGCGGTGCGATTTGGAGGTTTAAGCGACTGATATATATGAGTGAGGTCTTTGAGATTCTGTTTGATGTTTTTCACGCATGTGTATAAAAGAGAGCTTGCTTAAATCTCCACATCAAAGATTGGAGTATTTGATTACCGACTTCGATGTGGCGAGAAATGTGAATTGAGATGTTGTAGTTGTCATCAAACAATAAGCTTCATTAATTTAAGTGAAGAGATTAATGAAGATGAAATGACAAAATATATAACAAAGAAATTGATTGGTAAAGATGAGTTCAGCCCCCCTCAAAACACGTGAAAGAACAAGTAGGCATGTAACCTGCCCGAGTATCGGAACAAAAGGAACATTCGATGGTAACGGCAAGTGTAAAGCTATCTTATTGTAACAAGGAAATTTAAGGGAACACGGATGGGCGGAAATAGATTTGCGGAATGAGTTTAGACATTGACAAAGAAGATGTTCAGTGTTCTAGATCCTGATATTGTTCCTGGTGTATCTCGAGGCTCTTTGTTCGATTGTAATTTGTCATCAATTGTACTCGATGATTTTGGCCAATACTAGGTAGCTATGTGTGATATCGATAAATTCTATTCAAATTGCCGGTAAGAGACTAACTGATATAAGGAGAGCAATTCTTCTTACCCATAAGACCTCTAGAAATGCCCACGTACCCAAAACTACGCAAACAACTTCGTCCTAATACGTAGTGCACAATAACCCCATGGCATAGAATATAAAAATCGAATTGAAGAGAAGCAATACAAGAAACATTGACCCAAGGAGACCACCCATTTCATTGTCCAATACTCACTCCAATACTAGACAAATACGAACACCTCGCCAATTGTTCATCTGGTATGGTTTCCATCGTCACGTTTGGAGTTGCCGTCCCCGTAACATTATTTGCCTGAAAGAGTATCCTCCGATAATTACTAGTCTCCAATTGTTCCCATATTGGTGCACTCTTCAGTTTGTATGTATTAGGATCCTTGCTCCTAATAAAGCTGGTCCAATATGCTTGTATGGATGGTATAAGTGCAGAATCTGGTTTTCCGCTGGTTCCCCAAATGGAACCAGATTCAGCTGTATGCGTAACGCCGAATCCACTGGCTGCATTTTTAGATGATAGAACATCCCAATGATAATTCCAATTTCCTATGGATGGGGCGAAGTGGTCATGAGAGCCGGATACGTAAACTCCAGGACAGTTGTAGCGCATCTCACCATAAGCAAGGGCTGCTGCACTCCAGTAACTACCAGCATTTGGGTATTGAGGTCCTTCAGGGTAGTACTGATGGATGTTGTTTATTTGATCATCAGTGAGTTTGACGAAATTGTCTTTCAGAAAGTCAGACATGTCGGTGCTGGAATCAATGGACTGCGGTGTGAATACTGTGCCTTCGTTTGTATCATCACTGTAAGGAGAAAAGTTTCAAAGTTAGCTATTTTCAAGGCGGTAAAAGAAAGTAGTGTTGGATCAACCATACCCAAATATCGCAGGAAGCTTCAAATATTGCCCCGTAGCAAACAATTTGTAAGTAAAATCCGGAGTAAAGTCACCATCAACAACATTCGACCACATGAACACTGGACTCGCTCCTGCGCCGCCTGGCGTTGGAACATTGATATTGTTCTCGGCAATGATACTCACATCCAAGCCTCTCAAACAAGCTAGAGTATCACTTTGCCCATCACAGCCAGTACGGTTAACTAGACCATCATATTGATACTGTGACTCGCTAACCGTAAGTTGAGCACCGAAAGATTGACTTTCAGCTGCGCTAGCATGGAAAAGTCCGTCGTCGCGGCCTCCGTATGCGGAAAGTTGAAGATCTACCGAGGCAGCACCAGCACTAGCACCCCCAATAGTTACGTGCGTTGGATCCCCTCCAAACTTTGGGATGTCAATACCACACAGCATGATTTGGTGACTGTGTTTGAGTGCTGAGAATAACTCACTTCTTTGATGTTGTTCTGCACCCATTGGAGTAGAAATCTTTGATCTTTAAGTCCAACATTCGTATCTCCATTTGCCACAACTTCTTTACTAGTCAAGAAACCCCAGGGCCCAACCCGATAATTAAAATTAACAACTACAATATCGTGATCACCCGCTGCAATGATACTGGTCGCATTTGCGTTCGGGCTAGCAAGACTATTGAAACCGCCTCCTTGAAAATATACGAAGACCGGATGGAGTTTGCTTGCATCGGTGGGTGCATACACATCCAAAAAGAGACAATCCTCGGAGGTTTTGGGGGAAAGTGACGTTGAAGGCGATGAGTGACATGCTGCACCGTGCTGTGGATATCAGTGAATGTCATCATGAGATTAAAGCGGCCAAAAAACACACCTTATTTGCTACTTGAAAGGTCTCATTTACTAAAGGACTTCGAGGTGCTCGAAACCGCAACTCTGACAGAGGAGGGGCAGCGTATCTTATTCCAAGCCACTGAGTGACGCCATTGCCATTATTTGTTCCTAAATATTTCGAGTACCCTAAATCAACAGTTGTGTTGATAGATGGTGCATAATTTGGAGCTGCAAATGCAGTGGCAGCAAGCGCCAGGAATTTCAGAGCATCGATCATTTTTTTTAACTTAGTATCTCATTTTCCTAACTTGCTTAGGCTATGATGTAGAAAGTGGAAGTGGATGGAAGAGGAAAAGTTATTCGGCAGAGGATTCAACATTTATATGTATTTTGCGGAGAACACCCGATTCACTGCATGAAAATTAGCCCGTTGAAATGGTATTGACATGACTCACTATTTCAGCGCCGCGGTGACTCTATGAACAAGCCGCTGGGGCTATGGAAAGGAAAAGCAACATGACCCATAAGCTTGACTATGCATCCTGAAGGAAGATAAGTGCATTAATACCACCTACCACGGAAACTTACAAGGATAAACGAGTGTTTTGACCAGGCTTTGTGATACACAAAATAAGATGAAGGAGATATACATTAATATTATATCTCAGACTTGTCACGTAAAGATAATGTAATTGATCATCTGCCTTTCTCTTGCCGACGTCTTGAATTCCGAGGTCATTCAGAAAGGTGGGTGGTGTACGAAAACTTACATGCTAGCCAATAACATATCATTCTATTGCTAAAGATATCGCTGAGAGTGCGGGGAAAATAATGGATGTTAGAAAAGTATTGTCAAGTGACATAAAACAATAAAATATACAGTGTAAACTAATACGCGGCGACGAAGGTATGGGGAACATGCTGTATTGATCGGATCGTATCTCTTTTCAATTCATGATCTCTGAGATGAGGTGAGGTGGGTTGAGACGAGATCCAACATGACCGATGTGACCCAAACGTGGCTAGGGAGTTCCACGTGATAATATATTCCTCGAGTAATAGGTAGTATTCAAGGGGGCTGATGGCGAAGCTTTTGCACCCTTGCTGCAACCACAAAGCTTTTTATAACTCAAATAACGACAAATAACGAAACATTGAGACAGCTGTATCCATCCAATCGCAAGGTTAACCTAAGACGAGCTTACTGAACTCATCTACACCCACCGATACTCTGTCAAAAATCCCATTCAGCCTAACCCGTGAATCCACATATTCGAATGACTCGCATCCATCCACATATCGTTGCTTGAACAAACAGAACTCTGATAGATACCATCCAAAGTACATGTCATCCCTAGAATCAAAAAAAGACACAATTATAAGTATGTAAATCAAGAACATAAAGGACGGTAACGCCGGTACATATGATTCGCTCCCCGAGTCGTTCGTAGTCGTTCGGCACGCTCTAGAGTGGTCGGGGTTGGGAAAAGGATCAATAATCCCAAGATCCTATTACGATTGCTTTACCTGAATTTTCAACTTCTCTCGTCATTGATTCTTCGACATTGAGAAGAAGTTGTGTTGTTCTTATAACCAATTCTGACAGAACACCATCAGTATTGTCAGTTTCGATCCTGTGCACACTTTACGTACCTTCATACTGAAGCTTATAATAAACAGGAGCTTCCTCATCACGGCGAAGCAGAATTGGTGCGAGGGCTTCCTCCCGCTTAAGGACTTTTAACCTTAATCCAACATGCTTCTCGGCATCGGCCCATAAGAGCCGTTTTTCACATTCCTCTGGTGTATCAATATGCCTCTCATTTGCATCACGTCGATCAGACAGCCAATCTCTAAATATTCTTATGACTCCCTCCCCAAGGTTCACGCAGCTTAGAAACAACCCCCGTTTTGGGCCAACTTTGACAATATTGGTGATGGTACAAAGTTGGGAGAAATATTCATGCGACTCGAGATCCACATTGTGGGAGACAAGCTCTTCCTCTGATTTTGGTAAAATGGCTGGTCTAGCACCGCCTGCTGGATTTCGTGTCCATACCATTCTTTCTTCAGGTTGAACTGGCCTGAAGTGCGAATATAGACCAGACATCTTGCCTAATCTACCGGTGCCATTGACATCCTTGTATAAATCACCCTCTCCAACAATATCATCACTAAGTCCATCTGTGCCAAGATAATCGCAGAAGAGGTATGGAGTAATGAGTTTCGTGGAAGGATGAAAACATTCAAGGACTAATTTATGATCCTTTAGAGATGCGGCTGAGATGAGTCGATGATGTATGATTCGGATTATGATATCGTGAAAACGATGACAGGTACATGCGAGAGGGAGGAGTTGACGAGTTGAGAAGATTGAAAGGGCATTGATAAGGAGCTTTAATAGTGTCAGCCAAATCTAGAAAGCCAGATGAGATATAATACTGACCTCATTGGGCAATGAAGAAATTCCAGTGTAACTATCCACCATTGTGTCGAGTTTTGATATCAAACAGTATATAGAAAAACAGATTGATAAACTTCACTGAACCAAAAGGATTTCACTTCAAACAAACCTCAGTTTATATGTCCTTTTGACTTTCCGAGCAATCCCCAGCATGTACTCCGTACTTTTTTTGTGGAACTTGAGGGCAGGAAAGGTCCCGAATAAACATGAGATTCCTGGGGTAAGTCGGCTGATATTGAATCAGGAGTAATTCCAATCGAAATGAAGTTGACAGCCAGAGGAATGATTTAGACTTTTTATTCAATTCTATGAATCGTTCTGTACGACGTAGATGTATGTCAATGAGTTTATATGGGGGTGAGTGGTTGGAAGTTAACCCTTTCTTCAGCCCTAGGACGAGACCGAGTAAGGAAGGGTTTGAGTACAATATATCAAGACCCGAGTCTTAAGGTTAAGGTTATGGTTTATTTGCTGGACGACAGCAACTGGACTGGTGTCCCTTTGGATGTATGAGTGAGTACTAGTACTAGGTTGCTAAGTAACTAGTAGATATATGCGGTCACTGGCGGTGTAACTGATTCCTGATGATGAGTGTAATGATAAACGACGATGATTATGATGAGAGGTATAGGTGATAATGTCATCTCATCATTCGATAAGAGATCCCTGTGTTGTCTCATTCAATGCCGAAGTATATCCTCAAATCACGTGTTGGCAACCATAACTGATGTTGATATCGATGTTCTTCCAGACTTCCTTCCACATAACATAACATTGTATCTGGAGACTGTGAAACTTGATATCACCAAGTAACTTCTGTTTATGTTAATGAGCTGTTCATGACATATAGCTTGTTAACCTTAATAAGCAGTGCGTCGCATTCAACAAAGAGTTCTTCGTGACAAGGAAACTCGACTTCCTGGTTGGTTATCACCGAATCTCATCTCTATGCACAACACTTTCGATTCTCGAGTTTTTCGGGGGAGGCCTTAACCAGCAGAACGATGTACAATGCCTCACTATTCGTACTTCTATTGTTTTACACAATCTCGACAATTGAATATACATCTCCATCGATGAACCAGCATCCAAGAAGCTCCCTCAAGCTTTTGAGGGCTATGTTCTTGACTTCAAAGAATTCTGGGAACAAGAGCTAAACATGAACGTTTTGTATTAGGGAATAAAACGATGTTCTTTAAACTGGGCAAGAACAATATGGACTCATATGTGAACAAGATCATCAAAAATACTATAAAATATCTCTAATTCTTCTCCTTGTATTTCATCCTCATCATCTCATCATCTACACATCAACACAGACAAACATTCAACAATCCAATCTCAAGCATCTCAAAAATCTTCGCTACTCAGCCAACATTTTCGATAACAGCACGGAACAAACTCACACTCCATTCATCATGTCTGAAGTGTACTGTTTCCCTTTTGCAACCTTGGAAGATTGGGAGTTTGAGATGATGATGAAGTCGATGATGCCCGAGAAACCCAAGAAGATATTTTGGGAGCCAGACATGCCAAATCCCTTTGTGCCCTACCCTGACCAGCCAACCTTCGTGGCAGAATTTCAATTCTACATCTCAGCAATCCCGGAACATGTCAATGATCCCGAGCCATACCTCCCTGGTCAAGTCTACGGACTCGAGGGGCAGTCCTTATACCAAGTTTTGAGCAAGGCAGTCCACGAAGCTTTCAAGAAGAATGGAATCACCAATTCCACATCCGATTTTGGAGCCACTGAAACCAAATCGTTCAAGGGACACCCTCCGCATGCGCTTTGTCGAGGAATGCCTATCATTGGCCATTACTTTGCACGTTTTCAAACCCCAGTAAAGGAAGAAGGTCCAGGATATATTCAGAGAACAGAGCCATGGATTCCCCTCTGGCAAATCTACCCGGTAGATTTGCCATGGCAGCCCATGAACCTCCAGCGTTACACCGTGTATCCCATGAAAGTCCTCTCTCCCGTACTTCCTCTCACAGAAGAAAGCTACAAAGAAGTCGACCGAGTGGCTGAAACAATCAAACAAGCTTTTAGAGTTCAGAAGGAATGTGGTCCAGGAATGGAGGTCATATGTGAAAGTCGCACAGATTTTCGCTTTGCAGGCACTGGAGATATCATTTCCCCGAACTTGCCGCAGATCTTGGAAGCACGCTTCTCACGCGTTCCGCAGGAGGACCAGGAGAAAAAGGCTGCCTTCGCCCGTCAGCAGCTCAACGCGATTCTCACCACTGGAATTCAACAGAGAGCACCGTTCAATCCATGGGCTTACACACGCACCCAGTCGCCATATCGATCGTAGGCTGATTTTGCGACGAGAAGTTTGATGTAAAAAGCCTGGCGGCTTCTACATGCAAATTATCGCAGAACAATCTACCGAGTAGGAGCGAGAAATAAGACACAACAACTGATAAATGAGCTGGTCTCATCATCAGATCGATCCCCTTGACGGGTTGACCCAGAATGAAAACAAATCCATAAAAAACACTTAGCCCATATTGACTACGTACCCCGTGAATGCAGCAAATCAAATGTGATATAAATCTCAACATGCTTGAATTATAATATGTTAGAAGGAGTTTGAAAATTGCTAACCCACTCCGATTTACCATGCGCCATGAAACTGAAAAGTGGCAACTTTATACCAAAAGTCCCCGAAACACCGAGGCCATGGATTGTTTCTTGTACCCATCATACCATTGACATCTGGTGTGTAATGATATTTCTTAGCAAGAAGGGAAGAGAAAACCTGCTCCTCTCCCCCAAACCAGCATCTAGACCCGTAATATCATTTCTTTCCACCCACTCTCTCCGATATCCTCTACTCACTTGTCCACTCACTTGTATACTTGCTCATTGAACACAGAATCCCCACTGCATCCACATACAACTTGCTCATTGAACATAGAATCCCCACTGCATCCACATCCAAACAAGTGATCCAGTAGACACAATCACAGGCCCCGCCAATCCCTTGCCCATCTTCGCAGTACCAAACACCCACCACTCGCCCATGAAATGTAACCACGCAACAATAAACGTCGCATATCCCAATTGATATATTTGTGGATTATCGATGTAATATGCAGTTTGAAGACGAACGAGCGCAGTAATCAGAGTCCATGTTCCGAATGTGCGAGAAGAGAGAGGGGTGGCGGATGTAGTTAGAGGGTAGGATTTGGAGGTACCTTTGGGGAGGGGGCTGTTGGATTGGGGGATCGAGTTGTAGATTTGGGAGTTAAAGTGTAGGGTGAAGTAACATTGGACGGTGTTGAAGAGAGAGGTTATAGAGATCTAGGATTAATTAGTGGTGAGTTTTTGACCATAAGTTGGGTAACATTGATAGAAAATATTCAGTTAAATGGGGTAGTACTTACGAAGAGAAGCCATTGTGGAAGAGCACCTTCATGTTGAGGTAAATAAGTGGTGAGGGTATTGAGGAAACTCATATTGAAGGAGTTTATTTGAGTACTTGTTTACGATGAAATGGAATGGTGGTTGTTGGGTGATTTCTCAGACTTTCATGAAGCTCCGAATATTTTTAGTAAAACGGAGTGGAGTTCAGCCTTGTACAGGGGTTCAGCCTTGCACAAGGGTTCAGCACAAGGCTCGCCCCTCCCGTCCAAAGCTTCAACCAATTAAATTACCTTGCATCTTGAGAGCTTCAAAACGAATCTCAACATTTCTCTCCTTCTCACTTCTTAACAGCGAGAGAGTCCTCCACCCCCGCCCCCCTCAACCACGACAAAATGGTTCTCGATACTGTTCTGTCATATGTGCCAAAAGCTGTCCTCATCGGATTGGCTGGTGTTGGAGCTTTCATCGTCGCTGGCAAAGTCATTAGTTACGTTCAACTTTTGTTAAGCCTGTTTGTCCTATCAGGAAAGAATGTAAGAATCCTTGATTACCAATTAATTAATCAACAGTTGTAATTCTATATGGTTGGCTAACATGAACGCAAAAGCTTCGCACTTATGGAAAGAAAGGAACTTGGGCAGTAGTAACTGGAGCTTCTGATGGACTCGGCAAAGAATACGCAATTCAACTTGCCCAGAAAGGTTTTAACATCGTACTTGTCTCCCGCACCGAATCCAAACTTCAAACTCTCGCCTCTGAAATCCAGACCAAATATGCCGGGTCAAACATCCAAACAAAGATTTTGGCAATGGACTTCGCTGCCAATAGGGATGAGGATTACGCAAGATTGAAGGCACTTGTTGATGGACTTGATGTGGGCATTTTGGTCAACAATGTTGGACAAAGTCACAGCATTCCAGTGCCATTCATTCAAACCCCAAAAGAGGAGATGAGAGATATCATTACCATCAACTGCACTGGCACACTTCGAGTTACTCAAATTGTTGCCCCAGGAATGGTTCAGCGCAAACGCGGTTTAATATTGACTATGGGTTCCTTTGGTGGATGGTTACCTACTCCTCTACTTGCTACTTATTCTGGAAGCAAGGCGTTCTTACAACAATGGTCAACATCTCTCGGGGGCGAACTTAAAGGTACCGGTGTTGATGTCGAACTGGTATTGAGCTACCTCGTTACCACTGCAATGAGCAAAATTCGACGGACCAGCCTGTTTATTCCAAACCCAAGGACATTCGTTAAGACTACTCTGGCCAAGGTTGGTAGAAGTGGAGGAGCTCAGAATATGGCTTATACAAGTACACCATTCTGGGGTCATGCTTTGATGCAGTGGTGGTTGGAGAATACATTGGGCATTGGAGGAGCTTTTGTGGTTAATCAGAATAAGGTTATGCATCAGAGTATCAGGACAAGAGCTTTGAAGAAGGCCGAAAGGGATGCTAAGAAAGCTTGATTCGAAATTTTTAAGAGGCTTGATTAGTATGGGAAGTGGGTTCTCATAGAATGAAGCCGTCCATTGCAGGTGTGACGAGGATGAATGAAATCCTCAAATTTCTAGGTACGTTATGCCAGGAATTGAGTGATAGTGGCAGTGGCAGATGATGGGAATGTTATGATGATGACAAGGAATCGATGAGAACTATTAAATCATATATCTCATCTGGTCTCTTTGGCATGAAAAACACGAAGATATAATGAATAGGTACCTAATGAATGCCATTGCAGACTAGGTCACATCAGAAGAAAGGGGTAGCTCGAAAGCGAGACTATATTCACTCATGAATACTGCAAGATGTCGTTTAAGCTCTTCTACGTGAAAGCAATTTTAATACATTCTACATTTATCATTCGTCTTAAATAGTATTCCGTCATGTTTAATGAAATTCTGTTTACATGAACTGACTTCATTGATTTCATTGACTTCATGCCTCGAACTATCTAGTAAATTTGGAATACTCGACCAAATTCTCTTATTGTTTATTTAAAGTCACGTGTGATCTATAAATATTTATCCTGGAAGCTTCGACCGCGTCGCGAGGCTCATCTAGAGAATCGCAGCTCTGATCTCCAAAAAAAAATACAGCTGCAGCTGCAGGTATACAACCTCAAAACCTCGTCCTCGATCAACCTCGAAATCTTTTCAAATATTTATTTGCCTTCATCCCACAACATAACTTCGAAGATAATCATATCATCGCAACTCAATCGCTATTTTCTTCATGAAGTTTTTTTAATCTTTAATTCCATCTGCAGAATTCCATCTCGCGACAGCATCTACTTGGAAAGAGCTTGGTTAATTACCAGCCTAAACAAATAAATAAATAAAGATGGCTCTTCCAGGGACACCACAAAGACCTTTACCAGGTACATATTTCATGACACCTGCTCCTCCGAGATTTAATCAACCTCCTCCACCGCAACCTCCTCTTTTTCGACCATCACAACCACATTCTATGCGCGAGCCAACTCCTCCTCGAGATGGCACATCACCCGCCCCAATCCAAGCTCAAACCATAGCTCAGCCCTTAGTACCTATATCTCGAGCTGCGAGAACCATCAATGAAGTCTTGCAAAGAGAAGCAAGCTTTCCCGATCTCGATAGCTATGTCAGACGTAAGTTGATTTTGGATTCTCTTTGGGGGATCTAGCTAACATGTCTCCAGAGGGTATCTCCTCCGACTATGATCTTCCATCTCCTACCTCCGATCCCGCCTGGGTTCCCTTTCAAAAGATGAGAATGTACGATATTCCCGACACGATTTACGATCAATACAATAATGCCGCTTTCGGAACGTCAATGGGTCTTTTCGCAGAGTTAAATCATGCATGGGCTGCTATCGACAATGCGCTATATCTATGGGACTATACCAATCCAAATCCAACTTTGAGAGGATTTGAGGATCAGCCAAATGGCATCAGAGCTGTGAAACTTGTGATACCGCGCAAAGGAGTTTTTATTAGTTCCATCACCCATATTGTGGTGGTCGCGACTACTCAAGATATTATCTTGTTGGGTGTCGCAGATTCAGTTGATGAGCATGGAAATAGAAACTTGGAGCTTTATAGAACGGGAATGACGCTCTCTATCAGAGGGCTCGATGTCACGGTGATTGAGGGATCAGCGGATACAGGGCGCATATTCTTCGCGGGAGGCGCCAATCAAGTCTACGAGCTTACATATCAGAATGAAGATAGATGGTTTTCGAATAGAACTGGAAAACTCAATCACACGAGCCCTGGATATACATCTTTGGTTCCCATACCTTGGGGAAGGACGACAACTGAGGTTGTAACGGATATGGTTGTGGATGATACGCGGCGCCTTTTATACACCCTTTCCTCCGAATCCACCATTCGAACATTCCACATGGATAGCGCTACTACTTTAACACAAGTCATTGATAAGAAAAGACAAGATATCTTGAGGGATATCTCACACATGGTATCGCCTACGCCCCTTTTAACTACTAATATGCGAATCGTTTCAATCAGCCCTATATCTGCAAAGGAAGGACTAAAGCTCCACCTTATGGCCACTACTACATCTGGATGTCGTTTGTTTCTCAGCGCTACTCGAGGTTATGCCTACGGGTTTCAAACTGGTCAGGGTGCTCCACAAAGTATGCAGGTTCAACACATCAGATTCCCGCCCAGACTTGATCGACCCGGAACTAGACCTTATACTGGACTTGAACCAGCAATTGAGACCAGCTCTGAAGCCCTAGCACACACACGTCAAGGTCTTCGATATCCTCCGGGTTTCTTCTTTTGCTTTGTTTCCAAGGAGACCCGAGATGGCAGTGATGCTCTTTTCTTGTCAGCTCCAGATGCTGGTCGGATCGCAGCGCAGGCACGAGATATGGCCACTCAACAAGGATTAAGATATTTTGAATCGGCCTTTTGGCTAGAAATGGGCAGTCGTGCTGAGGCTATCGGTCTCGTGACGAAACCTTTCGCCGCCTCAGAGCAACCTCTGGGCTTCGGAAATGAGCTCGCAACTCAATATGATTTGCCTACCCCGGAAATTGCTGTCATGACAAACTCTGGAATTCACATCATTCGACGCCGACGCCTTGTGGATATATTTGCTTCCGCAATTCGAAGTGGATTCGACGATGGAGAAACCGAGATTAAGAAGTTTATTCGACAATATGGCAGAGGAGAAACAACCGCAACTGCTTTGGCTGTAGCATGTGGACAGGGTGGTGATGCTTCGGTAATTGGCGAGAGGAGAATAGCTGACCCAGAGACCATTGAAGCTGCGAGAAGAGCCTTTGTTGAGCATGGTGGACGAGCATCTATGGATCAGAATATGGTTGTCGAAGGATCTAACCAAGCAATTGAATACGTACGACCTTCCTCGAGACACGACGGACTTGCCCTCTACATGGCTAGATTGGTCCGTGGTCTTTGGAAATCTCCTGTCATACAGATTGAGACAACTAATGAGATTGTTGCCATAAAGCCAACAATTGATACAAAGAAGCTAGGTGCGGTTCAGGATGAGCTCACGAAGTTATCAAAGTTCTTGGAGGATAATAAGACGTTTATTGAGGGATTATCTGGACCCGAGGGCCTTGGCCGCGCTACAAGTCAACAGGATGATCTTGCTCTACAGGGCGAACACCAGGCATTACATTCACTTCAAATCCTAAATACTAGCATCGTGGAAGGCATATCTTTTGTACAGATGTTCTTCGAGGAACGAGTCGATGATATTTGGCTTTCTTTGGATGATAACAACAAGCAACATCTTCGGGAACTAACATTTGAGCTATTGTTCTCAACCGACAATGGAAAAAACCTGGCAAAGTTGTTAGTGAAGGAGATTGTAAATCGCAACATTGCCCAAGGCTCAAATGTTGATACGGTTGCCGAAGCGCTCAGGAGACGCTGCGGCACTTTCTGTAGTCCTGACGATGTCATTATTTTCCGGGCCCAGGAACAGTTGCAACGAGCAACCACCGTCGGCCCTTCATCTGATCATGGAAGGGCACTTCTCAATGAGAGTGTTCGATTATTTCAGGAAGTCGCCGGTGTCTTATCTCGTGACAATTTGTACAACGCTTGCGCCCAATTTTCCGCAAATCAGTTCTATGCTGGTGCCATTAGCCTTGCACTACTTGTTGCCCATGAAAATGATCGTGGTAACAAAGCTTTGTCGTGGCTTAACGATGGCAGACCTGCCGATGATGCTCGACTAGGAATTTTCGAATTTCGTAAAAAGTGTTACGATATTGTGAAAGATATTCTGACTGCAGTGGACAACGCCACTGGGAACGCACCAGAAATGGTCGATGGTAGACAATCTACCTTGGCTAGAATGCGTGAAGAAGCTCATCAAGTGGTTGATGATTCAGATGACGAAGTATTCCAATATGATCTATTTGATTGGTACCTTGAACAAGGGTGGATGGACAGAATTATTGCCACCGACTCACCCTTTATCGTCAAATATCTTGAACGATCTGCTAGCGAAAGCACCGAGAATTCCGACTTACTTTGGAGATACTACGTTCATCGAGAGGACTACTCTGCCGCTGCTGGTGTACAACTCACTTTGGCTAAGAGTGAACTCCCAATCTCCTTGCAGAGAAGAATCGAATACCTGAGTAGAGCGAAGGCAAATGCTCAAACACAAGGCGGCGCTGTCCACAGACAAGCACGACAAATTATGTTACATGAGGCTGGCGAATTACTTGATGTTGCTAGTATCCAACACGAATTGTTGCAACGTTTGAGATCCGATACTAGAATCCTTCAAGCACGAAAAGACGCTGTGATTGCAGAACTTGATGGCTCTATCCAACCACTCTCCGTCGTATGTTCATTCTTCCCTTCAAATCTTTCTTCTAAATTGCTAACCCCTACAGCTTTTTAACGAATATGCCGACCAAGGCCAATATTATGATATTTGTCTTCAAATTTTCGCAGCAGCAAATCATCACAATCAAGCTGATATCAAGACCATGTGGGAACAACTCTTACAGTCAATACAAACTCGTGTAGAGGAAGATCCACAGTCACAAACTGAACGTCCATATGAAGCTATTGTCAACATCATTCGCGAAATGTCGCAAAAGCTCTCTGGATACGAAATTGTCTTCTCCCCCAGCATCCTCATCCCTCTAGTCGAAACCTACGCCGCGGAACACGCTCACCCAGGTCCTACAAACTGGGTTCCAGATTTGTTCATCAGTGTATCCTTCGATTTTGATACAGTCATCAATATCCTGGAAGGGATGTTCTACAATGAAGTCAATCCATTTGTGGGGCCAAATAGGATAGTTCTCGCAAATCACATTGTTTATTTGGCGGAACAATGGTATGAGGATTGTGTGAGACACAACAAAAGGATTTTTGGAGGAGAAGTGCAGAAGGACCTGATTGGACAAATTTTAGCCGAGTTGGGTGCAGCTGCATATAGAGATGATGCAGTGGGGAGGCAGAGAGTTATGGAGTTGAGAAAGAGGATTGGGCTGGGTGGATTGCGGTGAACGAGCAAGTGCAAGGGATGAGCGATTGAAACGTAGGCCTGGAGAGGAACTTGTAATTGGAAACCGAAAACGAGCGCAGGGAATTTTTCTTCCGATGGTTCCTTGCCATCATGCATGGCAACAGTATGCATAAATTGGGCATTGAAAGCTAGGAGTTGGGGTGAACTTGAATCTGTTTGTTTTGATACTGGATGATGGAAAAGAGAGGTCGATCATACTACACGTCTCGACTTGTGGGAAGAAAATAGGATGTCACAAGCGGTAATTCCATATTCCGACAAAATGGTAGCGGGGTTTGCGAAGGGAAGTCGTCAAAGATAGATGATATGTCGTGTAACTTATAGATGAGATGGTGCGTGCTGGTGGGTAATGATGATTGTGATTGCGTTGGTTGGTAGTGAAAGGGTGAAAAGGGAGGGAAAAGCTAGTTCTAGTTAGTTTTGTGTGAGGAGAATGAATTGATACCATGTTAGACGAAAGTAATACTCTTTGGATGTTGTATGATTTCGTGGGTATGAGCAGTGAATAGAATAATGAAGTAATGTGCTAATTGTTTGGATATACCAGTGCATTAGGGTCACCCGGTTTAAATACTTGCCTCGATCGGAGTTACCATCAATCAGTCTTGCACTTAGCAGTAGTTGTCGGGTGGGTAGAGAGAGATTGAAGTTGTGTGACAAGCTTTCATTTGGTGGTCGGTCTTGAGGGATTAGATCTTCTTCATATGTTTGTTGGGCTTCTTTATGTTTTTTTGTAAATACCATCTCAAGCTTAGAAAGTCGATATCGGTTTTTCCTTCACTGAGAGATTGAAGTAAGGCGATAAACTTTCAAGAGGTAGGTAGATTGTTTGAGTGTATTGTGCCGGGGGGAGGGGGCAACATGGTCATTGGGCTGTCATTAATGATTGTGCTATGCTAGGTATGCTATGCTATTCCATGCTTTCTTGAAGATAGCTACTCAATATACAGTCTATTCATTGACTACTACGGGTATATAGGTTATCTGACGATTCGATTGATTCATGTGCATGATAACGACAACTTCATTGTAGTTGGTCGCTATTTTTCCTTTGTCCACGGGTGATGCAAGTGCAGAGATAGTCGGCGGTGATATTATATGATGGGTGAGTAGATAGATAGATACATATACGTAATACTCTCAAAAGAATATAACCTTACAAGCTTGGAATTCTCAAGAGAAAACGAGTGGTTTGATGGTAGGGGACGATGATGATGGATGAAGATGATGAAGACGATGAAGACGATGAAGACGATGAAGACGATGAAGACGATGAAGACGATGAAGACGATGAAGACGATGAAGACGATGAAGACGATGAAGACGATGAAGACGATGAAGACGATGAAGACGATGAAGACGATGATGGAGGATGATGGAGGATACGGAACACGAAGCATAAAGCACAAAGCACCTCGATATATAAAGAGAGAGAAAAAGAAAAATTCAATATCTGCATCTAGATCTGCATCTAGATATGAATGATGAAGAATACGTTATCAATGTTAACTACTCGTACTTCCTACTAGAATGGATGTACAAGTAAGTACTCGAGTAAATACGAATTAAATTAAAAATCGAACTTTGAACTCTGAACTCTGAACTCTGAACTTTGAAGTGCATAAAAGGATTCTGATGGATGTATGGATGTATGGATGTATGGATGAATGAACGAATGGATGAACGGAAGGATGAATGAACGAATGGATGAACGGATGGATGAACAGATGGATATATAATATATAAAGGGGAAATAGATGAATGGAGAGAAGTAAAAGGTATATATGGATTTGGATTATACTTCCCCTTAAACAATATCTTTTGACGACTATGGAAAGTAGTTGAATATTGATCTATAGATGATATAGTAAATCAGAATAACAATATAGTAAGTCAGGAATAATAGAGGGCATGTATAACATTACTCTTCGGTTAATAATTGAACCAAATATCTAGAACTAGGTACCTTTTCAATACCATTGTACCTTCAGGATTTATGTTCATCTATTTGTCTTTATTGCCATACTCAATATGCATCCATCATTACCCCATCTAAATCTCTACAACTTCTTTCTATACAGCTCTCCACCACAATTTCTTAATTTCGCAGCGGCCTGCTCTGGAGTGATGTCTCTTTGTGGCTCCGCCATCAACTCATAACCAACCAAGAACTTTCTCACGCTGGCGCTTCTGAGAAGAGGAGGATAGAAATGCATATGCAAGTAGGAGGCATTGATCTCCTCTTCTGTACCCTCTAATGGAGCTTGGTGGATACCTGAACCTATTACCGACAAGAGTTAAAACAAAGTCCCCTTGAGGGGAGAAGAGAAGAGGATGGCAGATATTCGAAGATAAATACATCTCATATAATCCAAGAGAAAAATATATGTACTTTGAGAAAAGGGTAACTCACTGTAAGGGAAACTCGTCTCGAACAAATTATCATATCTCCTCGTAACTTCCGCAACCGCCTCTGCAAATGCCAACTTCTCATCATCGTTCAAATCAACCAAACCTCTCTTGTGTGTCTTACTAATGATCATTACCTCAAATGGCCATACAGCCCACCATGGGCACACTACCAAGAAGCTCTCATTCTGAAATACAATTCTTTCTTCTTTTTCCATCTCAAGCTTTACATAATCTTCCAACAAATGACGACCTTCATGTTCTTGGCGATATTTGACAAGATTGACAAGTTCAGAAGCAGGCTCTTCGGGTAAGCCAGTCGTAGTCCATACTTGTCCATGAGGGTGGGGGTTTGAACAACCCATAGCGGCACCTTTATTTTCAAAGATCTGCATCCATTTGTACTGTTGATTGGGGGCGCCAATATTGTGACCTGATGGTGCAACAGTGGTAGGTTGTGCGACGCTTGCAAGAGGTGAGGAGGGTGATAGATGAGCAGCGTAGATTTCCGTCCATGTTTGTATGACGGGAAGGATTTGTGTAGGAGTGAGGTCTGCGAGGGTGAGGTTATGCGAGGGTGAGAAAGTTAGGACGTAGCATTTTCCAGTAACGGATTCGGCACGTAGGAGAGTATTCGAGAGGTCTATAGTATGGTAAGAAGTTGTTACATCTGATTCTTGGTATACGAGAGAAGAGGGAAAAGTATCCAGAGCAGATAGACATACCTTTTGACACCCCATCCTGCGCATATTCAGCTTGAACTTCCTTAACCGCACTATAATCATTCACAAAAACAAAAGTATCCTTATACTGCGGGTTTGAATCTCCCTGAGCCCGTTTATTCCCTGGACATAGGTAACACTTTTTAAACACCAGTCAGTCTTCAGGAATCAAACATAGTCGCCGCGGGGTATGATGATGATGATGATCTTCGGCATACATACCGCTGGGTCATATTCTGGAAGTGTAATTTTCGAAGCCGTTTCTTGTTGTCCCCTTTCCATATATATATTAGAATATTTCCATATAAATTTTGAAAAGATAGAGGGAAAGGAAGAGAGAGAGGAAGAGAGAGAGGAAGAGAGAGGAAGAGAGACTTACTGCCATGGTCTCTTGGTACGATGAGGGGAAACTAGAAGCCAAGTACCCCGCAATGGGTTAAATCTTCTATGAGAGATATCATCTAGAATCTTTTCTGGCATAATTTTTGAATCAAGTTAAAAGGTAAAAGTATGTATAGATTTGAAGTTTATACAGATTTGAAGTTGCGAAAAATGAAAGATAATTTTTCCAATTGCTGGTAGAGTCTTTTTATGTTCGTTCTCATATGTTTGTTCAGATGTTTATAGATGTTCAGATGTTCATGTTCATGTTCATAAGGTTTTTTTTTTTTGATTAGTCAGCTAGAGGGGCAGTACCCCTTGCAGCCCCCCCTTGCAGCACCCCTTGTAGCACTCGTGTAATAATAAAGCTACAGTTTCGATTACAGTCACAGCATCTCGAGTATATATACATTCCTAGGTATTGACTCTTATATCTATTTGAAAATGCTATAAAATATAACCATGACCAGATCAGACCAGAGACCAGACAACACCAAGAGACACCAGACAACACCAGACAACACCACCAACTTCCAAGACCTAACCTATCAATTCTTCAAAACTAGATTCTCGGTACTATTACCACTCTTCATGACGGTTTTTCCATAGCTTCCAGATATTTTGTCATGCCATATCACTTCTGTGTCCGTCCTGACCGCGATTCCCATTCGACCTGTTTGCATTTCCTCTCCTATTCCATTTCCATGTCCACTCTCCACATCTGTAATATCACTCATCTCTTCATAAGCCCCCTCTATGATATTACCGGCCTCAATTTCCGTGTTATGATTCATTGTCCTCCTACGACTCATTTCGTAACCTTCTGGCCGTCGCCCTGTGCGTCCATGTGAACATCCGGTGGATTTTTTGACACTGCGTGAACGACTACTTTCACCAAAAAACTTGGGCACGATGCGAACGATGATGGGCTTGAATGCAGGAGCACAAGCGCAGACGAAGGCCACGCCAACTTCGATGGTGGAGATGCAGAATAGAAGGGAATAACTGTAATCATAAGGGATGTGTCGATCATATGCATCGAGGAGGATGATACGGATGATACCAATTATAACGCCTCTAATGTCAAAGATACGTCAGTTAAGGCTGGACCTGCGAGGACTGATGGATTAATCTGAATCATCACTTACATAAAACCAAGAGATAATATACCAATCACCATCAGCTTTTGCTTTCGTTGAATCTGCAAATTGCACACAATCCACGTTGGCATCAACAAAACCAAAACGTCAGTGAAAACACTGATGGAGGCGGTGCCAGTAACAAAATCTGCGAAATTCATGCAAACGGCATTTGGATACTGTGATCGAGACCAATTGGCGGCAATAGGAATACATTTAAAAACCGTGAGCAGAAACGTCATAACCATCATGATACCATTGAAGATTAGAATTCCGATGATTGTTCGCCTGATATTGCTTTCTTGACTAGTCAAACGGAGCAGGAAGAGCAGGATGGAGGTCTTTACAAGGGCCAAGATGGGATTGTAGAGGATTTCAGTCTGAGGGGGTTAGCAATGGAAGAGGTGAGATATTCAAGGCAGAGACTAACCGCATAGCCATATTTTCCACCAAGCAGAGGGTCATATGCGGCTGTAAGATCCCAAACATGATATCCGATAAGGTAGTATCCTATCACTACGTTTTATTAGAAAGTCTTGCGCGCAGTTAATAAAGCCAGTGAAGAATGGATATTACCTTTGTATGAGGTAAATGTCTCTGCCCAGTACAGGACCTAAGGACGAGAAGTTAGTGGAAGATGTTACTGGTTATTCCCCAGAGAGGTTTCTCAATTCGCAAGTTCGTATGGAAATCTCGTCGATACCTCCACGAGTTATCTCTTGCTAGATAGCTCTCCCTCGGCTTACACATTGTAAAATTGAAACTTACCATCGCAATACAAATAACCCAATCATCTAAATCATATTAGCAACCGCTGTTTATCGAAGCATCTCTACATCTCATTCGTAGAATATAATCAATAACTCTCACGTACCTGCAGCGAAAGATCTAGTTAAAGATCTACTATATAAACGTAAAGCAAGCGCAAATGTCGCCACGGCAGGAAAAGTAAAAGTGATAGCATATGCTTGGGCCTGACGATTATCGTGCGGAAGATCCACAGCATCAACAACGCTCGTAGCCATCTTCGGTCGGTGAATCAGTCACAAATTCACAATTCCAGTTTGAATGGGTCGCCCTCACTCATACAAATGGAATGCGAGAAGAGGAAAATGAGATGAACATCCAAAATTGTACCATACACGATGTGCGATCAACAGGCTATCCTATGAGATGAATACTGCATATAAACAGAGGGAAATGAATGAAGCAGCTGAGGGTCCATCACCACATGGCATTCAAGGATCGAAGAAGGCCGAACTTGCGAAAACAAAGCCAGTCAAACTATTGAGACGGGGGAAGTCGAATGAAAGCATATAATGAGCCAACTTGAAACGTAAAGACTTGAGAGTGAAGCTTTCATTTCCCCAAGCGTTTTGACAGTGGTCAAAGGTTTCATTTATTGAGAACTATCAACAATAATGGGGCGATAAATTGCCCCTCTTGGGGCATGACTCGTGTGATTCGTCCGGTTTGCCTTTTGAGATAAGGTATGGACGTTACCGTCTGTATAGGCGCAGCGATATTTACCACGGCGCCACGGGAACCATATGGATCTATTGATCTCCTTCCTCGTACGATCTTAGGACATAGTTCAAACTTAAAATTCGTATCTTGACCCAGGAATTCGGGCGAAGGAAAGATAATCCCAGCTCTGTCTAGGATCAGAGTGATGAGAAACGGAACAGCGGAAAACGCCGGATGATGAGGTCTTTAAGTCTTAGATAGACTACGTAATCAATGTTACTCTCGATTCGAGATTCGAGAATCTCGAGAATCTCAACTCAATAATACAATTGGTGCATTTGAGTTTGAAGGTTCGATCATGTGACAAGGGACAAAAATTGGG
>NGKJ01000150.1:30209-55789 GCA_002162495.1 Myriosclerotinia curreyana | reverse complement strand
CCCCCCGCCGTCCCCGGTCTCCTATCAACCTCCAACCCCGACTGACCACCCGCCAACGGACTACTCGTCGTACTCGCCGAACTCCCATTACTCCTCACACTCGCGGCCCTTCGATGACTATACCCCATAAACCCACTCATACTCAAGCTACTCCCGCCACTCCCGCTCCTCTCCCTCTCGCCCTCCTTCTGCACCGGACTCTGCGGCCCCCGCGAACTCCTATTCCTACTTAATGGAAAACTAACCATGCGACCTTTCCCCCCACTGAATCCAAAAGCGGCCCCGATTCCTCCTCGTTCTTTCTTTTCTATATCCGTTCCGAGGATTTTACTCGCTTTGGCGTTGCCGGATGAGGAATCCGTACTCATTAGATCTTCGACGAAGCTGCTGGGGAAGAGTCCCCATTTTCCCTTGGCGGTGCAACCGCTCCAACACCATTGATCTTGCCATGCATATCCTATATTAAAGATGCGTTCTCCTTTGGAGAATTTTAACCACCCTTCTTCTTTATCCTTAGATTTCCAATCCCATTTTGCGACGGCTTGAAGGGAACTCTGAGGGTTCATTTTTACCTCATCTCGCGGAGGCGAGAGGAGAGAAACAACATTGGCGGGGAAGGATCCGCGTTCGCCGTCATGATATCCTATGCACCAAGTACCCCCAAAGCGTTCCGGGAACGTAATCCCGACAATCCTAGCACCTTCTGCAAAATGCATAGTCGGTTGACCATCAGGATCGCGAAAAGTTTTAGCCGTAGGCTTGGGGCGATGTGTGATGGTTGCGTGGGCTGAAGGACGGGAGGCCACCTTGGAGGCGATTTCGAACATGCAATAGGTGGAGAGTTTGGGTTCGTGGACGGTGAATTGAACGTCGAAGTCAAGGACGGAAGGGGGTTGAATGCCGTAGACGGTTGTGATGCCTGTTACTTGTGGAAGGGGTCGAGGATGACGGGCCAGGTGACGAAATAGAGATGTTACGCTGAAGAAGACGGTTGCGTCATGATCTTCGACTGTGCGATGATCTTCGATGCAAAATATACACTTGGTAGGGACGTTAGTCGATCGCAAAAAATATATAGAAAGAATGTCATGTGCTTACACCGTAGATAGGATCATCTATTGAAGTTGTTTTCAGATGACATTTTGAGATGAATCGTTGACGCCATCGAATACCAGAATTAGAATATATACCCGACCCTATAGACCAGACAAAATTAGCATTCCTCCTTCACCCTGAAAACCCCAATCTATATACATACGATCAAGTAATCTATCCTTCTCCACATCATTCCATCCCACCTCATAAGAACACTTAATACATCTCGCACTCAGGGTAGCACTATAATGACCCTGATCCTTCTGTCAGTATCAAAAACCTAAGTATTAGCAAGGGGACGCGAACTAAATCTGACCAATGAAACTTTTGAACAAAGCAAAGACAAATCAAAGATAAAAAATAGAGAAATTCTACATACAGAAGGTCTCTTGACAACTTTAAATCCCGTTTCCCCTCTAATCATCGCCTTAGCCCCCGGACAAAACCCATCGAATTTATAAAACGAACTATCGTGTCTCATGGGACAATCTATACTTTTCATTGAAGGAGTGGCTCTATGCATTTCTAATTGACTTTGACTTCGACTTTCCGGAATGGGATTCGAAGGCTGTATTGGCACTGCTTCTGGACCCTGATTCGGTGCAACCTCCAAACCACTGTCAATGACGCGAACAACTTCTAATCCTTCTTCAACCCCGGTTCCAAAGCCAGGTAATTGCAGTGTAGTAGCCAGAGATGTGGCGGGGGTTGGAGTTGACGTTGTGGGCGCAAGTCTACCCCACGACGCCGGGTCGTGTATTTCAGACATTGGTGGACTGACTGGACTTTTCACCCATGACGCTATTCCGGATTCCGAAGGTTGATATTCGCTAATTCCCGGACTTATCGGTGTTGCTGAGTTCGGCGTTGGAGGCTTTAATGATGCAAGAGAGAGTAATTCATTTTCCGGCTTTGTCGTACTCGAAGATGCGGGTGTAGCATCTCGATCTCTTAATGAACCATTCCTCGAACTCCCTCCCTGAGATGTCTGACCCTGACTTCTTTTCCGTCCTATCAAATCATCGTACCCACTTCCTCGGGAACTATGCCTTTCTATCGGACTACTAGCTGATGAATATGAGGACCAAGGAGATGTGATCATTGATCCATCACTAAAACTTTCACTTGCCCTATTCTCTTCAATAGATGATACTGATTTCCGCATTTCGTTATGAAATGACATACGAGATTGACGTCTCCGCTCCAAGAATTCCTCATTTGCGCTAATTCGTTGGAATATGAGCTCCTTGGCTATTAATACTTGAGTTGAAGGTGGTGTTTCATACCCATAGTGAGGAGGAGGTGTAGCCTGTAAAGATTCTTGATAGCTTGGCTCGGGAGATGGGCCACGAGGGGGAGTCTTTGGCCCTACATCGAAATATGGCCCACTCAAACTCCACGGATTTTCCTTTTTGGGAGACTTCTTTGGAGGTTCAGATACCAAAACTTTATTCTCGATGATTTGTCTATTGATTTGAAGAGGTGTTTCCGAATACGGTGGAGTGGTATGATCTGAAGTACTTGTTGCCGGTATTCGTCGAGGTGACTGTTCCATGATCGGAACATGTTCCGGACTCAAAGGGGAAGATCTATCCTCCATCCGAAAATCATGACGATCCGTCTGATCTATTCGATCCCGAAGATGGTTGAATATAAAAGTACATTCCGTCCGACATCTTTTCGATTGTTGTTTAACATTTGTGAAAGCTGATGGTTGAAAGGATTCGAGATTCTCATCAAAATCCTGACATTCATCGATTTGATCCCTAAGATCAATTCTAACCTCCTTCAATCGATTTTGAATGGCTTCTATATAACACCATCAGTCAATAGTTCCCCTAAATTTCCATAATCCTCAATATTACTCACCATCCTCCATCAAAGCCTCAGCAAAAACTTCACCGTATGTTTCCACAGCATCTTTATAAGCATCCGCAATAGCTTGACTACTCTTCTCCAAATTCCTCTGCAAAGCCAACGCCAACTCCGATATATATATTAAATTCTCCGGGCCGTCACTGGCAGATCTCGCAACCCTCTTGGTCAACTTGATTCCCGCATCTAGTGCCTTTATAATGCCCTTGACGGGAGCCGCGAAATCGCCGGACATCTGAGCGGGAGCTTGCGAGCGTAGCTCGCGAAGTAGTTCGTATATAGATCGAGACGGACCAACGAACCAAGAAGGACCTTGTTCACGACCCTCAACTAGTCCGACCGTTTCGCGCAAAGGCCACTCCACTTCCACTTGCCCCTTAAGCTTTATCGATAATAATGTCGCGCCAGTAGTATTATTTGGGGTCGTGTATGGAAACTCGCTTTCTGTCGATCAATCGAAGGGTAATATCCAATATCCACATCCGTTTTTCCAATGTCAAGTCCCGTCCCTCAATATCGAAATCTTAATCCTCAGTCTCGAATATAAAGAATGTTATGTCGTATAAAGCAATAAATCGAACGATTGCGTAAAATAATTAAGTAGTAGGTAGTAGGTAGTCCTTTGAATGAATGGAGGTGAGGTCCACAGGCCTAGGAGAAATGAAGATCGCGAAAGGATTACTGCGTTACGCTGCACCTGAGGCTCTGTACCTTACACTATGTAATCTTATATGTAAGTAACCTTCCACTCGGTATTTGTGACCAGCCCACAGGTCACCCAGTCTTTTGGTAGGATATGCAGTACGGTATGACCATGTACGAAAATGTATCCGTGCAATATAAAATCCTCACAATAACTGGCAGAAGTACGATATATAGTACAATTCTCGAAGTATGATAGTAAGTACAAGGCCGAAGTAAAATACAATACCTTTAGTCCTCTCCTACCTACTGTCTTGCTTCACACGCTTCACACGCTCGAAAACTCTCCCATTTAACTAGCTGCTGACCAACACTCAATACTATACCGTCCGTAGTCTATTGACAATGTACTCAGCAGAACCCTTACCTTTTCTCTCAACCACAAATCAGCACCACGAACCAGCACCAAGCACCAAGCACCAAGCACCAGGGGCACACCCATCTCCAGTCTCCAGTCCCAAGCAAGCCAAGAAGAGCACCCCCCCAACCCAAATCTTCCACTGCAAAATGCTGCAATGATGCACAGCCCCTGCCCCCTGGTCTACAGCACAGCTTGGACTAGGGCTGACATCAAGTGGTACGTGAGTAGCTTATCCTCACACTTATCCTTACACTTATCCTCACACCTATCCTCACATCCACCTCAGAGCCTATCCAGGACCAAAACCATTCATTATTCACCCCAATTAGCAGTTCCTCATCATCACAATAATCTCTCACAACTCACAACTTACAACACGACATCGATATATATTAAAACCCATCATTGAAAACCCATCATTAAAACCCATCATTAAAACCCATCATTAAAACCCATCATTGAAACCCATCATTGAAACCCCCATTCCTATGAAAGTCCTTCTTCCACACAGTCCAGACTCCAAATTGATAGATAGATAGATTGATAGATAGATAAATAGGTACCTAATTCTAGCTCCAAATCCAGCTCCAAATCCAGCTCTAATTCTAGCTCTAACTCTAGATCTAACTCTAACTCAAACCTAGCGGTTAACCCTTTCGCCATCCTAAGACTGAAGATTAAGGACTAAGGACTAAGGACTAAGGACTAAAAACTAAGGACTAAGGACAAAGGACCCACTCTATCGGTTCAGTCTAGTCGTTGACTGTTCGTTCATCCCATCCCATCTCATCCCATCCCTTTATGATTCATCCCTTCATCCCATTATTATAATTATTATTATTTATAAAAGGGTTTCTGATCTCGAATTGGATTTTCAGATTAAGTAACAATAGTGTTATTCAAGAAGTCACATATAATTTCAAAAATCTATCACTGTATTTTTCTCTTCCTCTCCTTCTCTCTTTCTCTCTCTCTAACTATTTATTTACATCAAAATCAATGATATGAATTCCGATTTCTCTCATTTTATCTCATCTTATTGCATTAAAAGGCGTTCATTCAAATCGTTTTACTCCCTACACGCGTAGTTGCCATGAACCAGAATTAGATGTGCGCCAGCAAATCCCATTCTAAGTCAAATATGTAAAAAAAGAAATGAAAAATAAAAAAATAACTCCATTGTACAAGAACAGGACAGGAAGTCTAAAGCTTAAAAGGTTGCAACGGCAACTGCGATGGCTTGGCTATCTGAGTGCGAGATCGAAATGCTAATCTCCTTTACACCAGCTTTCTCGGCTGCTGTTGCGGCATCACCGTGAAGCTATAAGTTCGTTAGCGAATTTTCATTCAAAATGAAGGGGTGTAAGCTTACCGAGACAATTGGTGCACCCTTTTCGTTGTTAGTAATCTCAATCTCCTTCAAAGGTGCTCCGGCTCCCTTGCTTGCAACACCGAGAGATTTGAAGACTGCCTCCTTTGCACTCCACTTTCCAGCGAAAGATGCCTGTGGGTGGGGTGCTTGCTTGCAGTAAGCAACCTCTTTCTCGGTGAAGTTTCTCTCCAAGAATGTGTCATTGTCAATATTGATAGCGGCGATATCCTCTACATCAACACCGACTTTGTTATTGGGTGTTGAAGCACCTTTCGCAAGTGACTCAACCATTTGCTTGGTGCTCTCTGTCTTTTCCTTGTTAACAACCTTCTTGGCAAAGTTTGGAGCGTATGTGAGAGCAGAAGTCTTCTTGTCGACTGATACACGAGCCTCTGGGTTAAGGAAGACGGCTCCTTGTTGTCCATCAGTGTAAGGTGAGTTGTCCTTGGCAACAAACAAGGTGTTTGTGATCATTCCGTTGTGGAAGTATCGGTAAGCCTTCTTTTGTCTGGCCTCAACCTTAGTGCAGTATGCCGAGTATGTCTGCTCATCAAGGGTGGCAAACAGATACTTAGGATGAATACCAATAGCTTGAGCACCCTTTTGACCGAAACCGAAAGAAGTAACCGAGAAAGCCTTGATACCATCTGTTTGAATACTGCGACTTGGGTAAACAATGTAGTCGAACTTCTCCATGACTTGGTCAACATTGTCGGCATTTCTGTTACCAGGAACCAAACCACTGTTGAGGACCTGCAGACATCCGTTGAACATCCAAGCACCAGCAGCACCCTTTGGATGACCTGTCAAGTACTTCTGGAAGATACCCATGACAGCGTTACCCTTCTTACGACCAAGATGCTCCATTTGTTGGCAAATGACCGAAGACTCGTTCTTGTCATTTGCAACAGTTGATGTACCATGGAAAGAAGCGACATCGAGGTCATCGATCGTAAGACCCCAAGTAGCAAGGGCACCACGAAGAGGTGCGATGGTAGGATCTTTCTTCCAGAAGTTGTTGCCAAGACTGTACAAGACCTCACGTTCTTGACGTAAAGCTTCGCGCTCGATGTGCTGTGCTCGGTCTTGTGCATATTCGGTTTCGTTGAATTCTGCTCCTTGAGCTTTCATGGCAGAAATCTCCTCATGAAGATATTCAAGTTCCGATTCTTGCCATGCCTTGATGTTCTTCTTGCGAAGCTCAACTTGTCTGCGACGGTATTTAATATCCAAAAGAGGAGATGGGAACTTGCCAGGGTTTTCACGGGCAGTTGTGAGAACACCTTGACCCGGAGCAGGAACTGATCGGCCAATCTTATCAGTGGCGGTGGTGGTCAATCCAAGGATACCATAGATTGGTACACCCATGTCGAGAGCAAGTCTGGCAGTCATGATGACTTGGATACCGCAACCTTGAGACTCCATGAAACCATTTCTGGTGGTGGTGGTAGGACGAGACATTTCCTTGGGTGTACGGCCATGAGCAATTTCATCAACAGCGTTGCTTGTGGCCTTCATATTGGCAAACTCGTATGACCCTTCCTCTTGGAAATCATCAAACCCACCAACAAAGCAGACACGAGCTTTTCCTTCCACAATAGTCTCGTAACCAATATCGACGGATTCAACCGATGTAGCGCAAGCTCCAACAGGAGTCTTGATTGGACCAGTAGAGGACATCAACAACATGTTGACCCAAGCACTCATAGTGTTAATGAAAGACTCCTGGAGGATGTCCTTTTGGAGTGGTTTGTCCAAGAAGCGATCTTTGTACATTCCTCTCAGGGCCGAGGTACCACCAATACCAGATCCAATGCAGTTACCCACTTCGGAGATGTGTACATACTGGTAGAACTCATATGGATCAGTAATACCAGATGCCAAGAGAGACTCAACCGTACAGACAAGGACGAACAAGGTCACAGGGTCAACTTGTGAGATGATATCATCTGGAATACCGTACTTCTTAGCATCCCACCCGGTTGGGATTTGACCTGCGACAAGTCGGTCGAAGCGAAGGGCCTTTGGAATGAGTAGTGTAGCACCCTTTCGCATGCGGACGAGATACTCTCCAGATTCTGGGATCTCAAAGATTTCAGCCTTGTCACCATGCTCACGTTTAAACTCCTCTGCTGTTTCCTTCGAGGTTTCAAATGGCTCCAAGTCCTCTTCGATGACAACCTCTTGAAGCAATTGCTTCTTCTCTGGGTTGTAGCCATTGAAAAGTTCGGGCTCAATCAAACGGATACCGGAGTGTTCAAGAATGTACTTCTCGTATTTGCCCTTGATATCCTTATCGTCAACTGGATCTCCAGTCTTTGCGTCGACCCATCCTGCATATGATTTGCCTTTGAGGTTACCATTGTGATTCTTGATGAGACCCATGATCCAGGCCATCTCAACACAACCTTCCAAAGAGAACTGGCCGTATGCCTCCATTTCCCATCTGGTGCGAGAGTTACCCCAGGGTCCAACTTCAGCGAAACCAGTGACTACAACAACCTTCTCAAGGTCAACCATTCCCTTGAGATTTTCGTTTAGTGGAGCTATTTCCTTCTTCCAGTCTGGCAATTGTGGGAAATCGTATTTGATGTTTGCACGTGGTTCAATTGTGACCTTCTTGTAGAGTGCCTCGCTGTCCTCACCATTGACAATCTTGTTCTCGATAGCAGTCTCCTTGGTGACAGCTTGTCGGATTTCGCTAGTCTCCATGATATCTTTTCGGAGTTTTGTCATCAAATCCTTGAGGTTAGGAATGAATTGTAAACCACCGTTCAAGTCAGCAAAGACTGGCTCGGATTGGCAGAGGTCAACAATGTTAGGAGCCATAAGACCTAACAAATTGAAAGCCATTTCTTGCTGAGAGAATGTGCGTACACCATAAGCTTCGACGCCTTCTGCGACAATATTGTTGCCAGACATGAGACCAGTGCCCCGAGTCCATCCAATGACAGCCCCACAAATGGTGAGGAAGTTACCCCAGCTTTCCGAGTGCCATCTGTTGAACAAAGTTTCCAACGCCAACTTGGATTCGGAGTAAAGACCGTCGTTTCCAAAGGTACCGTGATTTGGAGAAAGCGGCAGGACGACTTGAGCAGGTCTAGTCTCGAATCCTCGCTCGAATTTCTGGGTCTTGATACAACCCAAAAGACGGAGAAGGTTGGTCAACATGATACGATGAGCAAGCTCGGATTTAGAGTCGATGCTATCAATCTCACGACCATTCTCAGGGATGGCAGCAAATGGAATTACGTAGTCGAGATCCCATCCAAGACCCTTCTTTGGATCGTAGATGTAATCGATCAAGGCCTCAACATCTTGTTTGCTACCTTGGTTAAAAGGAACAACAATAAGTTGAGATCCTCGGGATCCATAGCGAGCATACATTGATTGATAATACTCGGTAACTTGTCTAGAGAAACGACTGGTGGTTACAACAACCTTAGCGCCACCGCTGATCAACCCTTGCAAAACATCGGCACCAATTGAACCAGCTCCGGCACCAGTCATCAAGGCATTCTTGCCTTGGAAAGTGACACCAGATTTAGCAGCTTGCTCTAGACCATCAAGATAGAGGCCAGTAAGCTTCTTGCTGTATTCCCAACCATGCTCGTCCTTTCTCTTCAAGTGAAGGAATGGAATGGTCTCGACCTTTCCAGCCTTTGCATTGCCATTGGTCTTTCCACCATTCATCTTGACACCGTTCTTCTTGCCGGATGAGGCCTTGCCATTGGCATTCTCTTTGGGAATGATTTGACCTTCGCTCATAGCCAAAGAGCGAATAACATCACCGTAGAGATTCTTGATTTGGAGTTGAGATGCTTTGGAAAGCTTGTGTTGCTGCTTGATAAGCTTGTAAATACGGCTGAGATCGTTCTGGACCTTGGTTCGGTTTCCGTATTCTGAGATCTTTCCTCCATCGGCCATCTCTCGCACATAGTGCTCAAGCTTTCGGACACTAGATCTAGGGATCTCTGCGTAATCTAGGTTACCACGAGCATCAATTGTTGTGTGTGGTCCAGTGGGCAACGCAACATCTTTGTAAACAGGTGATTCGTTGAGTACGTCTTTGCAGTTATCAATGAGTGACTGGCCGAGTTCTTTCGCAAGCTTGTAAGTCTCGCCACGCTCGGTTGGGCAGTTATCAATATGATATTGCATGAATTCGAGAAGGGTAGGATTGGATCTGTTCATGATACGAATGCACTGACTGACAATCTCACGATCAACTGCTTGAAGTCGACCGAAAATAATATCGTAGTACATCGTCAAGGCATCTTGTCGCGCCCAATTCCAGGAAGAATCATATACTCTAGCTTTTAATTGAGTGAAGACAGGCTCAATACCTGCAGCGTAAAATTCTCCATGTTCAACGTTCCACAGGTCGAGTTGCGCTTGAAGAGCCTTTTCTGATTGTTGTGCACCAATGAATGCCTTGTCGCCTGCGCGGAGATCCATCTTGAGGTATCTGGCGAAAAGTTCGAGCTGCTGCTTGAAAAGTGCTCTCTGATCCTTGGTCAAAGCATCAAGGGCGGCGGGATCCATCATCATCCCACCACCTGAACCACCTGCATCAGCACTGGCAGATACAGTTGAAAGACTAATTCCTGCATTTGCTGCGTATTTTTGTGAGACATCGTCAAGGAATGCCTTTGCATCATTTTCGGATCCTAAACGTGCTGCGGGTTCCATGGTAAGAGCCAAAAGCAAGACACCATCTTGTCTTCCGGATCCCAAACCCCATCGTGTTTCCAAATATTTACGTGCTGTAGTAATATTGAATCCACCAGGCATTTTTGAGGATATTAATCTCGCAACCAGAGATGACGATTGTTTTCCTAATTGACCATTGAAAGTTTGCTGCATCGAAGCTCCTAATTCGTCTAGAGGGGTATCTTCTGGTTTCTCGGGTGTTGATCCGAATTCTTTGCCCAAATCTCCCAATATTTCGTTTTGAAGTGTAGATTTTCCTGAAAAAAATCCCATTGTTAGCGTATGCAACCCAAGCAATTGAAAAATACGGCTCTTACCTCCTACCAGATCCTTGATGGCTTTGGTCAATGGAATTTCCAGAAGTGGTTTCTTAAGTTTTTGGGCAATCAAAGATCGCACAATATCTATGGCTCCAACTGGGGCATCTGGGACTTGTGCGGCAGGACCTGCACTTGGCGGAGGAGCTGCAGCAACTGGTGCAGGTGCTGAACCAGAAGATGCTGCCGGTGCTGGAGTAGAATCACTCGAAGAGGCCGCGGGCTCATCCTCCACTGGGTCGACATCATAGTAAATCTCCTTGGCATCCTTGTTGTAGCATAGAATTTGACGTTGAATAGATTTTGCTGCATCGTAGGCTTCGTATTTGGAGGCGAGTGTCCTCTTGGCCATGGTACCCAGGGTATCTGCAGGACCGATTTCGACAATTCTCTCGGTAGTCTTTTCATCCAAAATCACATCTTGAGTTTCAATCCATCTCACCGGAGATGCAAATTGATATGCCAAAAGCTCAACAAGGAGCGTATGGGCGAGCTCTTGCTCGACTTCGGGACGCATGGTGGTGGATGGTGGGTGGTGGATGGTGGATGGTGGATGAGTTGTGGTCGAGGAAAATTAATTTGTATTCGAAGTGGGTATCATAAAAAAGAATTCAAGAAATTCAAGACAGCTCTTTCTCTCTTTTATTTTTTTAATAGCGAATAAAAGACTATCACCTAGTACCCGAAGAATTTCTCTTAAAGTCTCTAGTAATAATACAAAAGATTATATAGAGTAGAGACTTTTGTTTATATCAGCAAAATCAAATAAAATCAAAAAAGGTAGGTAGGTAGATAGTCTAGACAAATTGTCAAGTGTAGTTGGTATGTGAGCTTTCTTGCGATTCTTAATTGGTAACTTGTAGTGAGTAGGTAGGTAGGTAGGTAGGTAGTAACAATAATAATTTTTTTGGTCTTCCTGCCTCCCCTCCCCGTCCTCCCAACAGACTGGCGAGGATTGGAACTAGATATGAATTAGGTTTAGCTTGATCCTCCAACCCTTGCTAATCCCCTCTTTCTTTCCCCCCTCGAAAGCATGAGTCAGCCCATCAACATCTATCTCAGATTCTCAACGACCTTTTTAATATACAACATATAACAACCAACCAACTGTTACACCCCTTCCTATCCTACATCCTACATCCCACATCCTACCGTACATATGCAGTCCGATATCCAACGAGAATAATATAAGGGTTTTGTATTCACTATTCACCATTCACCATTCACTATTCATCATATTGTTCAGCCAAAATAAAAAGGTAGACCTTCTTGTTCCTCGTTCCCGTTGGACCCCTTAATTAAATCTACCTACCTACCTAGTAATAAGTATGTATGTATGTATGTATACCTAATAATAAACTGGGGATGAGCGGCGGCTTAGATAGCTTCCAAGGCGATCGATCTGGTTTTCAAACATAACAACATCAGCCTTCTTTCACTTCCTTCGATAATAATTTACCTCTCTAGGGAATGCCATTATTATGATTTGGAATGGAATATATCGATAAACATATTAATCGACATTCCTAACTCCTTCATAGGTAAGGTAAAGTAATCAATCAAGTAACAGTTATTAATAATACACAATCAATACAGACAAGTGAAGTAACGCCCGATTTTATAACGTAAATTAATCAATTATATAAATTATAAAATTTTATGTTATTTTTTTAAAAAAAAATTGATTTTATAATATATTTCCGAATTTTATACGAGTAATACATTTTGATATATAATATAGAAAACTTTTAATTTAAGATTTCTAATTTAATTAATAATAATTTATATTTATTATAAAATAAATAATTTTTTATTATCTAAATCAATTTTGAAATCAATTAAATTTTATTTAATAATTAACTATTTTTATAAAAGTATTGAAATTTAAAGTTTTAGAAATACATTATGAAATCGAGTATAATGTATTAACTAGTAGTGGTAAGTACTTAGGTAGGTAGTCTATCTACTATTTTCAAACCCCTCCTTTTTTATCCTTGGTGCCCCAACAAATCTTTAACTAATAAATTGGGTCTTTTTTGGCGTTATGTTGAGAAGTAGTGAAGCTTTGATAGATGTTGCTTGCTGCTTGACACTTGACTTGGGAGAATTCTTTTCTTTACAAAAATACATTGATAGACAGAGCTAATGCAGATTAATATCTTCTACTGAAAACCTTCATACTTCTGTTCATCTATTCATCTATTCATCTGTCCATCTGTCCATCTGTTCATCTATTCACATATTCACATATTCACATCTTCCTTCTTCAATTAATAAATTCTGCATTTTGGTGGAGCGATTGATTGTTATCCTTGTTAGAATAACCTTAAAAAAGACAAAAAGACCGTCTGGTAACTTTTTACAACTACACCACCCATCCCATCACCAAATCAATCCCTTTTCTCCTGCTCTTCATTGAGTTCCTGGAGTCCCCCGAGAAAAATGTGAGTACAATTCAAGGATTCAATAGTTCAATGGTTCAATTCTTCAGTTCTTAGTTTCAAATTGCATCTTTGACAAAATACCTCTTACTAATCTCTGCATATTCATCACTTAGAGACAAATCCATCACTTCTAACACAATCTACTACCACTTGCCATCATGTACGGTACTACCACCGGCCCTCAAACCGGTGTCTCAACACCAAGATCTTCATCATCTCTGCGACCACTCGTTCTCTCACATGGCTCATTAGAGCATTCATTTTTGATACCCACAAACATTCATTTTCAAGCCTCCCAGATCAAAGACCGTTTTCTCGCATCCCTTCCCGAGCCTACAGATGAACTCGCACAGGATGATGAGCCTTCATCCGTCCCTGAACTCGTCGCCAGATATCTAGGATTCGTAGCGCAAGAAGTTGATGAGGGAGAAGATGATGCGCAAGGATCATATGAAGAGGTCTTGAAACTCGTTCTGAATGAATTTGAACGTGGTTTCTTGAGGGGCAATGAGGTTCACGCTTTGGTTGCTACTCTTCCTGGAATTGATGCAAAGAAACTCAAAGTTGTCGAATCCTACTATGCCGCGCGTGTAGCCAGTAATAGGCCCATCCGCCCTCACGAATCAGCATTGTTCCGAGCAGCTAGCGACGAGGAAGCCAAAATTTATAATGTTTTTGGTGGGCAGGGAAATATCGAAGAATACTTTGATGAGCTTCGTGAATTGTACAACACATATGCAGTCTTTGTGGAGGATCTAATCACTGAATCTGCCGAACTGTTGCAGAGTCTGTCAAAAGACCCCAGGGCCGAAAAATTATATCCAAAGGGTTTGGATATCATGACTTGGCTTCATGACTCTGAGTCCACTCCAGATCTTGATTATTTGGTTTCTGCGCCAGTCAGTTTCCCATTGATTGGTTTGATACAGCTTTGTCATTATGCTGTAACCTGCAGAGTGTTGGGTCTTACTCCTGGGCAATTCAGAGATAGGATTAGTGGAACAACTGGTCACTCTCAAGGTGTTGTTTTGGCCGCTGCAACTGCTGCAGCAGACTCTTGGGAATCATTCGAAAAAGTTGCAGTTTCAGCCCTCACGATTTTATTCTGGATTGGATCCCGAAGTCAGCAAACATTCCCAAGAACTTCTCTGGCACCTAATATTCTTCAGGACTCCGTGGATAACGGTGAGGGAACACCCACGCCTATGTTGAGCATTCGCGATTTGTCCCAAGCTCAAGTCCAGGAACATATCAACGTGACCAACAAATACCTTCCAGAAGATAGACAAATTGCCCTCTCTCTCATCAACAGCGCTAGAAATATGGTTGTTGCAGGACCTCCAATTTCCCTTTATGGTCTTAACCTCCAATTGCGTAAAGTCAAGGCTCCAACTGGTCTCGACCAGACTCGAATCCCATTCACCGAGCGCAAAGTTAGATTTGTGAATAGATTCCTGCCAATCACATCACCCTTCCACAGCAAATACCTGAGTGAAGCTACAACTCATATCAACGAAGACTTGAAGGATATTGAGATTGATAGCAAGGCATTAGGCATTCCCGTATATGACACCAATACCGGAAAAGACATCCGGGATGATATCCAGGGCAACATCGTGCCAACCTTAGTGCGCTTGATCACCCATGACACTGTGCAATGGGAAACGGCCACAGTTTTCCCAAATGCAACTCACGTCCTTGATTTTGGTCCCGGTGGTGTATCTGGCCTTGGTGTTTTGACTAGCCGCAACAAGGATGGAACTGGTGTTCGTGTTATCTTGGCCGGCACAGTCAGTGGTACCGTCCCAGAAGTCGGTTACAAGTCTGAGCTTTTCGATCGTGATGAAGAGCATGCCGTCAAATATGCCGTTGATTGGGTAAAGGAACATGGCCCTAAATTGGTGAAGACCTCAAGCGGTCAAACATTCGTGGACACAAAGATGAGTCGAATCTTGGGAGTCCCCCCCGTCATGGTTGCTGGTATGACACCATGTACTGTTCCTTGGGATTTCGTGGCTGCGACCATGAACGCCGGATACCAAATTGAGTTGGCTGGAGGTGGATACTACAATGCCAAGACCATGACCGAGGCGTTGAGGAAGATCGAAAACGCCATTCCCGCTGGTCGTGGTATTACTGTCAACCTTATCTACGTTAACCCACGTGCTATGCAATGGCAAATTCCACTCCTTGGTCAATTGCGCGCGGAAGGTGTACCAATCGAAGGTCTTACAATTGGTGCTGGTGTACCATCCATTGAGGTTGCACAAGAATACATTGAAACTCTTGGGCTAAAACACATTTCATTCAAGCCAGGATCTATGGAGGCCATCCAAGCTGTTATCAACATTGCAAAGGCCAACCCGACTTTCCCAATCATTCTTCAATGGACTGGAGGACGTGGAGGTGGACATCACTCCTTTGAAGATTTCCATCAACCAATTCTTTCAATGTACTCACGTATCCGAAGACAAGAGAACGTTCTCTTGGTGGCAGGAAGTGGTTTCGGTGGAGCAGAAGATACATATCCTTACCTCACTGGTCATTGGTCGAAGAATTACGGCTACCCACCAATGCCATTTGACGGATGTCTCTTTGGTAGTCGTGTCATGACAGCCAAGGAAGCATATACCAGCAAGAACGCTAAGAAGGCTATTACTGAAGCCGAAGGTCTTGATGATGCTGCATGGGAGAAAACCTACAAGGGTCCTGCTGGTGGCGTTATCACTGTCCGATCCGAGATGGGCGAGCCAATTCACAAATTGGCAACTCGTGGTGTTAGATTCTGGGCTGAGATGGATGCCAAGATCTTTAGTTTACCAAAGGAGAAGCGAGTAGCTGAATTGAAGAAAAACCGCGAACACATTATCAAGAAATTGAATGATGACTTCCAAAAGGTCTGGTTTGGACGAAACAAAGCTGGAGAAACTGTTGACCTCGAGGATATGACATACGGCGAAGTTGTTCGTAGAATGGTGGACTTGATGTATGTCAAGCATGAGTCTCGCTGGATCGACAAATCATATATTAAGCTCACTGGTGACTTCATTCGCCGTGTTGAGGAGCGTTTCACAACTGGCCAAGGAAAGCCATCATTGCTCCAAAGCTACTCAGATTTGGAAGATCCTTACACAACTGTGGAAAAGATCTTGGCTGCTTACCCAGAGTCCGAGAAACAACTCATCAATGCCCAAGATGTTCAACACTTCCTCATGCTTTGCCAACGTAGAGGTCAAAAGCCAACTACTTTCGTCCCATCGCTTGATGAGAACTTTGAATTCTTCTTCAAGAAAGATTCTCTTTGGCAATCTGAGGACCTTGAGGCCGTCATCGGTCAAGATGTAGGCAGAACTTGTATCTTGCAAGGACCAATGGCCGTCAAATACTCAAAGGTTGTAGATGAGCCAATCAAAGAAATTCTCGACGGCGTTCACAACTCACACATCAAGTCTTTGACTCAAGATATCTATGGTGGTGATGAGGCTTCCATCCCAGTAATTGAATACTTCGGGGGCAAGCTCATCGAGACTGAGGAAGAGGTCGATGTTGAAGGTCTTACCATTTCAGAAGATGCTGAGAAGACCACTTACCGATTGTCATACTCTCCAACTGCTGTTCTCCCATCTCTCGAGGCTTGGCTCGCATTGCTTGCGGGCCGTAAGAGATCATGGCGACATGCTCTGTTTACCTCGGAAGTATTTGTTCAGGGACAGAAATTTCAGACAAACCCAATGAAGCGAATCTTTTCCCCTGTGAAAGGACTCTTTGTTGAGATTACACACCCTAACGACCCTTCACAGACCGTGATTACCGTAAAGGAGCAACCCAGACCAAATCACTACGTCACTGTCATTGACGTGAAATTGGTCGGCAAGAACGAAATTTTGGTCAACATGATCAAGGATACGACTGCAGTCGGCAAACCAGTATCTCTTCCATTGAAGTTCACATACCACCCTGAGGCTGGTTACGCTCCAATTCGCGAAGTCATGCCTGACAGAAATGACCGTATCAAGGAATTCTACTGGCGAGCCTGGTTTGGGAGCGAGACTCTTGATCTCGACGCCTCAGTCACTGGCATCTTCAATGGTGGTAAGGCTACCATTACTAGTGAAGCCATCAACGACTTCGTTCACGCTGTCGGAAATACTGGAGAAGCTTTCGTTGATCGACCTGGTAAGGAGGTTTTCGCTCCTATGGATTTTGCTATCGTTGTTGGATGGAAAGCCATTACCAAGCCAATCTTCCCTAGAACAATTGATGGAGACCTTCTAAAACTTGTGCATCTTTCCAATGGCTTCCGTATGATCCCTGGAGCCGAACCCTTGAAGAAGGGTGACGAAGTTGAGACTACAGCCCAAATCAATGCCGTTCTCAACCAAGACTCTGGTAAAATGGTCGAAGTATGCGGTACCATTACCAGAGAAGGACGTCCAGTGATGGAGGTTACTTCACAATTCTTGTACAGAGGTGCATACACCGACTTTGAGAACACCTTCCAGCGTAAAACCGAGACACCTATGCAAATCAATCTTGCTACCTCGAAGGATGTCGCTGTCTTGAGATCTAAGGAATGGTTCAACTTGGACGAGCCAGATCATGAGTTACTTGGTCAAACCTTGACTTTCCGTCTTGAGAGTCTTGTCCGATTCAAGAATAAGACCGTTTTCTCAAGTGTTGAGACTAGAGGTCAAGTTTTGTTGGAGCTTCCAACCAAGGAGATTATTCAAGTTGCTAGCGTCGAGTACGAAGCAGGTGTTTCACATGGTAACCCTGTCATTGATTATCTTGAACGTCATGGATCTTCAATTGAACAACCCATTAACTTTGAGAATCCCATCCCTCTCAATGGAAAGACTCCACTCTCCCTCAGAGCACCAACATCCAACGAGACCTACGCTCGTGTTTCGGGTGATTATAACCCTATTCATGTTTCTCGTGTCTTCTCTAGCTACGCAAACCTGCCTGGTACTATCACTCATGGTATGTACTCTAGCGCAGCTGTTCGCAGCTTAGTTGAAACTTGGGCTGCAGAGAACCACGTCGGTCGTGTTCGCAGCTTCCATGCTCAATTGACTGGTATGGTTCTTCCAAACGATGACATCGAAGTCAAGTTACAACATGTCGGTATGGTTGCTGGTCGTAAGATCATCAAGGTTGAGGCTAGCAACAAGGAGACTGAAGATAAGGTCTTACTTGGTGAGGCTGAAGTCGAACAACCAGTCTCAGCATACGTCTTCACTGGTCAAGGATCACAAGAGCAAGGTATGGGTATGGAGTTATATGCTAGCAGCCCTGTTGCCAAGGAAGTATGGGATCGTGCCGATAAGCATTTCATGGACAACTATGGTAAGTTTTTCAAGCTGTTTATTACGTGATCATGTCTAACAAAATTAGGTTTCGCTATCACCAACATTGTCAAGAACAACCCTAAAGAACTCACTATTCACTTTGGTGGTCCTCGTGGTAAAGCAATTCGACAAAATTACATGTCAATGACTTTCGAAACTGTTGGTGCCGATGGTTCAATCAAATCCGAAAAGATGTTCAAGGAAGTTGACGAACGCACAACATCTTATACCTACCGATCACCAACGGGTCTTCTCTCCGCTACTCAATTCACACAACCTGCCTTGACATTGATGGAGAAGGCAAGTTTCGAAGATATGCGCTCTAAGGGTCTTGTTCAACGTGATAGCAGTTTCGCTGGTCACTCGCTTGGAGAGTACTCTGCTCTTGCTGCTTTAGCAGATGTCATGCCAATTGAGAGTTTGGTTTCCGTCGTTTTCTATAGAGGTTTGACTATGCAAGTCGCCGTCGAACGTGATGCTTCTGGGAGATCCAACTACTCTATGTGCGCTGTCAACCCAAGCAGAATTTCCAAGACCTTTAATGAAGAAGCTCTTCAATATGTCGTTGCAAACATTGCCGAAGAAACTAGCTGGTTATTGGAAATTGTTAACTACAACATTGCCAACATGCAATACGTTTGCGCTGGTGATCTCCGAGCGCTAGATACTCTCACAGGTGTTACCAACTACCTCAAGGCTCAAAGAATTGACATTCAAGAGCTCATGCAAACTTTGAGTCTCGATGACGTTAAAGCACATCTCGTTGAAATCATTCGCGAATGTGCCAAACAAACCGAAGCTAAGCCCAAACCTCTCGATCTTCAAAGAGGTTTCGCTACCATCCCTCTCAAGGGTATTGATGTACCTTTCCACTCAACATTCTTGAGAAGTGGTGTCAAGCCATTCAGAAGTTTCTTACTCAAGAAGATCAATAAGACAACCATCGATCCTAGCAAGTTAATTGGAAAATATATTCCCAATGTCACTGCTCGACCTTTTGAATTGACCAAAGAATACTTTGAGGATGTTTATCGTCTGACTAATAGTCCAAAGATTGGAAATGTTCTTGCGAATTGGCATAAATATCAAGATGGGTATGAAGAGTCGAGTGCGGATGAGGTGGAGGTTGAGGCAAATGGTGTTAATGGAACTCATTAGAATTCATTAGATGGGTTGGGGATTAGATGGTGGGAAAAGATATGTGATGTGATGTGATGTGATGTGATGTGATGTGATGTGATGAGATGATGGTAGGTATTGACTGCTTTGCGGGCGTCTGGTATTTTATAAAATGCGTACGTACATGCTTGCACGATGGATGGATGGATGGATGAAAAAATGCATCGTCTTTACTTAGATTAGATGCTAGATTAGATGCTAGATGGATGAATGGATGATCCGATCAATGGTTCGCATGTTAGATGGTGGTACCTTTATAATCGATATCATAGCAAAAATAGCACAATTTAATTTTTTCCCTTGTTATATTGGTTTTTTTTTGGTGTTGTAGTGTGGTGTGTGATGTGCTGTGGTGTGTGTGGTGTGTGTGGTGTGAAGGGAAAGACGAAGGGAAAGATGAAGGGAAAGATGAAGGGAATGATGAAGATGAAGAATATATATACTCTATCTAGTATATATACTTACTTTCCTTTTATAAGTATGAGTATGGGTATGGGTATGGGTATAGGTATGGGTATAGGTATAGGTATAATCCAATCTTCTCTAATAGAAGAAGTGTTGAAGTTGTGGAAGTGTGGAAGTGTAGAAGGAAGTATGGAAGTGTGAAAATGTGGAAGTGTAGAAGTATGGAAGTATGGAAAGAAGTGTAGAAGGAAGTATAGAAGGTTAATTTTCTAATAGATAAATGAATAAGTAAATATCTTTTCTATCTTTTCTATCTTTTCTATTTTTTTTATCTTTTCTATCTTTTCTATCTTTTCTATTTTTTTTATTTTTTTTATTTTTTTTATCTTTTTTATTTTTTTTATTTTTTTTATCTTTTTTATTTTTTTTATTTTTTTTATTTTTTTTATTTTTTTTATTTTTTTTATTTTTTTTNNATTTTTTTTATTTTTTTTATTTTTTTTATTTTTTTTATTTTTTTTATTTTTTTTATTTTTTTTTCATTTTTTTTATTTTTTTTATTTTTTTTATTTTTTTTATTTTTTTTATTTTTTTTATTTTTTTTATTTTTTTTATTTTTTTTATTTTTTTTATTTTTTTTATTTTTTTTATCTTTTTTATTTTTTCTATTTTTTCTATTTTTTTTATCTTTTCTTTTATCTTTCATCTTTTATCTTTTAAGTGTATTTGTTTTGTTTGTTGTATTTGTTTTGTTTATATAACTTTATTTATTTATTCTAAATGAGGTGTATAGTGCATAGTGTATGGTTAAGTTGTTTTGTTTTGTTTTGTTTTTTTAAATGATGTTGTATGTATGTATGTATGTATGTATGTATGTATGTATGTATGTATGTATGTATGTATGTATTTCTCTTTTAAAATAGGGGGATTTGCGATGGGGGGATTTTGAAAATTGAAATAGGTTTTGTTGGAAATGGGTTATTTTGATCCCTGATATTGATATTGATATTGATATTGATATTGATATTGATATTGATATTGATTCTGAGTCTTGTAAATTGTAAATTATAGGTCATATAAGTAAGTCATGGCTTATGAAGTAAGTTATGATTGGAAGTTTGGTGTGATTATCAATTGAAGTTTTAATTAAACTATTCACTGAAGTATTAACTATTCCTATAAACAAATAACCATATATAATCAATTTAAAAACTAATCAATATTAAACAATTCCAAATCTTCATCCGAGTCGCTTATTTAAGGGGGGGAGGGGAGGGGAGGGGAGGAGATGCGATATATACAACTTACAAAGAAAGGATACGAGATATGCGGTATAAGATCCTCGAGATAGAAAAAGGGATATCTTAATCCAGAGAGTCGAGACATTCGGGATCGAGAGGGAAGGGGGAGAAGAAGAGGAAGAGGAAGGTATACTGATTGTTGAGTTACTCGTTATTCGTCACTCGTCACTCGAACTACTTGATAAAATGAGGAGGTATGTATGTACGTATGTATATCTTTTGAAGTATAATATTATAATATTATTCCAGGTCTAATAATCGACAATTGACAATCGAACAATCAATACAACCATATAAATTATTCCTATAAAATCTTATATATTAGAATGTAGATATAGTACCCCCCTCAAAGGCTAAAGCTAGAGGCTAGAGCCGCTTGAAAAAGAGATAACGGTGATATGTAATATTTTATCACAGGTTTCATGATTGATGTGATGTTTAAGTATACTCTACAGTAACTCTAGGTCAAGTCTGTATATCTGATAAAGTATTAAGTTTATGCGATGAGTTTCGAGTTATAGAAGAGTTAAATTGTATGTTTGGTTGTAGAGTATATATATCCATTTGATATTCTACCGGTAAGTGATTTTGTTGAAGCAAGATCATAATTATGTTAAATGATTTAAGCGAGATCGTATTAATGTATAATATATAAAGAATTACATAATAAAAATCAAATATAAGAGATAATTACCTAGATGCATAAGTAAAGAAGTAGATAAATCTAATAGATAGAATAACTTGATTAACTTGAGTCTTGACTTCTTTAACAAGTAGGTATATATATATATATATCTTTTATCGCACATCTTATATCATTTTTACTAGAGTAGATATGTAGGAAGATTCGTTGCTATGTATACTGGTACTAACTATACTAACTATACTAACCATGACAACATCCATCAAAGTGATCTTGATCTTGATCTTGGCCAGTAAGATAGATCAACCAACTTGTTTATAAAAGGTTTTATGAATGTTTTACTCAAAAACGATGTTGGTATTGGTATCCCTATTCCATTCCTATCCCGCTTCCCAATCAAATCACACACTATATTATTCAAACACTATAATTTTCTCTCCTAGAAAATGAGTGAGTATCAAATTGACTCCTATGGAGATGTTGATATTGAGTTCGTCGTCTTTCTTGTTTTCTAATCTTTCTCGTTAATGGTTTATGAATGGAAAGACAACCATATCCGCACCCGTAGAATCTTACCCATCGCCCATTTTCACCACGGCGATAAGCTACATACCAGGTATCTGCCAAAATTCTCGGCATCATCTATGTACTCTACTCTGTACTCTCGATTCGCCAACATCATCATCATTATCATCATCTTCTTCCTCGCACATCCGCACATCCGCACCGCCATCTTGATGTATATCCATTCAATATCTATCTATCTATCCATCTATCTCCATCTCAAACCCCGTTGGAAATCATGATTATCTTCCCATGAGTCCCTATGAGTCAGCACTTCCTGTTTCGATTTCTTACTTCTTACGTATGGTTTTAATAGTCTCGAGTGGTCATTAATTAATAGATTGATAATATGCTTGATAGATAATATCTTCGTAAGCCACGAGTAAAATCATAGGATACACGCCCCAATAATCTCGCACCCTGCGAATATTTCGGTGACCGAGCTACTAGCCAACCAACCATTGAGGGGGTTTCCACAAAGTGAAACGGGCAAGGCATATAGGGCTGAAATGGGACGAAGATGGTACGTGATGGTATTGCCCGCATGCATCTAGCCTGCATGTGCCATGTTTTAACTCGGACAAAGTCGTTGAAAAAAACGTTCGCACGGACGAGATGAGGCGTATAAGAGATTCCTATTCTATCACGATACTACTCTAACCTGTCTCGTATGAATATGATCAAAGCAGAAAGCGAAGCGATGAAATTTGATGAAATTGAGGTGAAGAAAGGTTACTTATCTCGTAGGGCTGATTGGGTAAGGTACGCGAGTACTTGGGGCTGAAAATTGTGTTGCGTGATGAGGTAGTGAGAAGAGAAGAGAAGAAAAGAAAAGAAAAGCAGATGGAGATGCAGATTTTCATTTGGGAATCAAGGATTCTATCGTTGCATTTGAGGTAGCCACTAGGTGGTACCGGTGTTAATAACTTGGAGCTTGCACTTTAGGTTGTTTGATTAGGGGTGTAGATGAAATAGAAATAGGGTCAAGATAGATATACCTACAGTATCTAGATTCAAAATTATAAATAAAATGTTTCAATTATGGTGTGCAATCTAGCATCGAATCCCATTATACGGGACAGTCCGAAACCTTCCCGCTTTAAGATTATCCACAGGTGAAAGATTGCGTGCATATATATGTTCGCCGAATATTCGACATGGTTATAAAATCATACATAGACTTTTGACAGCCACGCAGAAGAATCAAGATGTAGAAATTAGTAAGCATGTAATATCACCATGAAGGTGTGGTACTTACAAACTTCAAGATACTTTAGGCAAATGTAATGAGTTCGATGTGCCTACCATTTGTGCGTCAAACAGTTTGAAAGTCCTAACCCAGGATAACTTTCTTCCCTATAATCTTGTCTCATCGTACTCAACATCGTATTCAGACTCTGTTGAAGCCAATTGATTTTCTTATTATTCTTAACAATCTCGGTTGCAACCAACGAATAATGTATACACACGTGATGGAAGCTTTGAAATACAGTCAGCTTACTCCTCTGCTGGCCAAGCAAGGGCAGGTTGTGAACTTTTAGATTTTTGTATCCTTGTGTTTCCATTATAGCAATCGGAGTTGATTGATGAATTCCAAATAACTCCGCCGGGGTCAAAACGGCATATTTGAAGCAAATGAGTTTCCACACACGAAAGTAAGTTTATTGTGCGGAACAGCTGGTAAAGGAAGATACTCATTAGTGATCCTCTGTCTCCCCCACTCTTGTTTGTTCGCCGGGTACCTCTTTATTTGAATTGAAGGATCCGTACGGTTTAGAATTTATCGCCCTTGGCATTATTCTTTTGCGCTACCAAAAAGGAGCAGTGTTCTTTTAGCTATCCATCCATAAGAGAGATGGACAATGTAAAAGTTATATGCCAAGAAAACCCCGACGTTACAATTGTCACTTTGATGCTAGGATAATATATAAGTTCTGCTATTCGTCGCTGAACGAATTGGAATTCTTCTAGAATCTCTAGAATCTCTAGAATCTGACTAACGACAAGGAGATATAGAGTTTAGGGTTTAGGTAGGTTAGACGAAACGGTAAAAGGAGAATAATGATTCGGGTTGAATTTCCTTGCCGACTCGGGCCGAAAGATTTGTTAAAACGAAGGAAAACTCTCTTGTAATAATGAAGTGGGACTTTTTTTATTGAAAAGTCAGCCAAGAAGTAAAATGTAATATGTAATAGGTAACTTAGCAGCTAGACAAGTGCAAGATAAAATGACAAACAACAGACGGTAAGGCTGAATGAGTAAGCTCTATTATTATTACTTCATCTTCATCTTCATCTTCATCTCCAATCTTCACGATGACTACTTGAAAGTAACCTTCCCCTTCCCAATCTTACCATAAGTCATAAGTGCTTCATGTGTTGTGTTGTGTTGTACATAGCAGGTACATGTTACACACTTCTTCTCACCATCTAGTGTTCCAAAGAAGGATAAGGATAAGGGTAATAATATAAGAATTCCGGAGTAGCGAAAGGCCGAGTACAAACAAGTTAATGTATTGATGACAAATATGATTAAGTAATTAATAATTAATATGAAATTCCCAATTATTATTAATGAAAGAAACGAATCATTTACCTTGATTTCTTCTCATATTATTACTCATAATGCCGTAACAAAATCGGAATGTTCGGAGAATGAGTAAAAGATATGTAAGCAATTATTTTCATTACGTAATTTACGTTCCAATAATAGGTAGGTAGGTAATATAATACAAAGAAGGCGAAAAGACGAAGAGGCCAAGAAATAAAATAATAAAAACTCCTTTAAAAGTAAATAATATTTAATAGATATTATTACTAGGTATTAATAGATAAATAATTAACGGAAAATAGAAAATCCCTTAAAAATACAATCCAGTCGAAATCACGTGCTTATAACTCGGAAGTTTGCGGTTAAGGAAGGTTATACGGTACCGGTACTTCTATTTGCTATTTGTCATTATTAAGCAAAATCAAAACTTAAGAAAGTTGGAGAGAAGAACTCAGAGAAGGACTCAGAGAAGAACTAATAATAATAATAATATACCGGTAACTTTCCAACATGCAACAAATCGCGCCGGCACCTGTAGCACAGATGCAGAACCAGGTCCGTAATTTTTTTTTTAAAATTTTACTATTATCACTCCTCACTCCTTCCCATCCATCTATCCCATCTATCTTATCACTTTACCTATAACTCCGGTTGTCCATAACATTTGATTGACTTACATCACTTGCTTGTCATACCCCTCCCTCCCTC
>NGKJ01000150.1:7397-30109 GCA_002162495.1 Myriosclerotinia curreyana | reverse complement strand
CCTCCCTCCATTCCCATTCCATTCCATTCAATTCAATTCCTTCAAACAACTCAATTCCGAAAAAGAAAAAGAAAAAGAAAAAGAAAAAGAAAAAGTCTCGAGCTTTCCCATTCGCGTGTTTACAAACATAATACAACCCTCCAAAAGATATTACATCCTAAAGCTGACTCACTCGCGCAGGAAATGAGTGCAGACAATGGTATGATCTCCCCTCCCCTTTCTCTTTCTCTTTGATAACCAAGCACAACAATGGTTTCTTGTTCCCCATCCCAGTATAAGTATATGCCGGCCATACGAATCGAGTAAAACAAAATCGTCTTCATCATATCCGTTTGCGCCGCGATTCATGCTTCCATTCCTACTTCCAGAGTCACCCCCCCCCATGTTTATGTTTGTTTATGTTGCTTTCTGCTGACACGCCTCGCCTCTTCCTCTAGATTTAAGAGCTCAGCTCTTAAACTTGACCTCGCATCCCCAGCAGCATAATACTCAAACACATGGCTATAGCCACGACGTTCAAGCTTCGAGTAGTACTTCACCTCACGATCATAACATAGATCCTGCCATCGGCGGACAAATGATGTCGGAAAGCGGAGGAGACGACGCGGATGGTAGAAAGGGTGGAAAACGAGAGCTTTCTCAATCGAAGCGCGCAGCTCAGAATCGCGCAGCTCAGGTTCGTAATTTTCTTTCGTAACGCGATTTTTTCTCGTTGGCGCATTCTTCGTGAGGTTGTTCTGATGCGAAGTATCGCTCGTTAAAAAAAAAAGTTAACGTCAGGTTGAGATTTATGGTTCTCTTGCTTTGTCAATTCTCATGTCATCCAAAAAAAAAATCCCCTCCAACGCATTACCCAAGCTTACATAATCTATCACACAGAGAGCATTTCGTCAGCGCAAAGAAGGATATATCAAGAAGCTTGAAGAGCAAGTTCGTGATTTTCATGCATTGGAAGATAATTACAAGGCCATTCATGCCGAAAATTATTCTCTGCGCGAGTACATCATCCGACTACAATCCCGACTCATTGAATCCCAAGGGGAATTTCCACAACCACCACCTAACATTAACTTAAGCCATTCAACATCGCACCCTCACCCCCAACAACCTCAACAGAGACAGATGGAGTCACTAGAGCAGCACATGCAGCAGCAACAGCAGCGACATGAAGCTCCTATCGCCCCCATGGCCCCCATGGGATCTCTTCAACCTTCCGCCGCCAGAACTCTAGCAGCAGCTGGACTTAAACACCCCGGTGAAGAGCATCAAGTTCAACAACAGCAACAAACGTATCCACCTCCTCCTCACCAAGAGAACAAGCGATATCACAAGGAAGAAGATGCTAACGATGAGAACCTCATCCGCTCCCAATTGACCGCCGGACAATTAACCACTGATGGTCTACCAACTTCAATGTCCATGTAATATCTCCAGTCACAGGGTCTAACATGTTTTTCTTCTGCTTTTTTTCGGCGTTGATCAAGACGGAGGCTTTTTGGGATGGTTTACTATGATAGGGCACATGGTGGAGTTTCTACTTTTATCTTAAAAGTGGTACCTCACTCTCGGGGGATAATTCATTCAAATCAATTTTGTTGGCTTTACTCTTGCTCTTGCTCTTGCCTTTTCTTTTCTTTCAACTATGGCGTTCAATCTTCTCTCTCACTCTCACTCACTCACACACACACACACACTCTCTCTCTCTCTCTCCCTCCCTCTCACTCTCTCACTCTCTCACTCTCTCTCTCCCTCCCTCCCTCTCTTTTCTTCTTCACACTTTCCTTCTTCACTTCACTCACATGTGTTTATCCTATGTGCTTTTCTATACGAATATACAAAGGGAATATGTTTCCTTCACAGTTCACAGTGGAGTGAGTGGTGCATGGTATGGCATGGTATGGCATGGTACATCAACCTCGGAAATTCATGCCCAGGCAATATTTTGATATGCTTGCAGGGTGTAGGGTGCAGGGTGCGAGTAAGTCGTCGTCTGAGGAAATATCTGTTGGTGTTGTGGTGGATGGATGGGTGGGTGGATGGATGGATGGATGGATGGATGGATGACAGATGCGGCACTGATGGTACTAATGGCACTAATGGCACTGATTCAATGGAGTGTATGTATGTGAGCATAGATAGACTTAGGTATGAATGAATGAACTAGCTGTCTTGCTTATGTATGTATCATATTATATCATATCATATCGTATTGTATAATATTGTATCTACTATACAGAGAAACAAAAGTCAAGCTTTAACACCTATGCAATGATATCATGTTTGACTGATTGATTGATTGATTGATTAAAAGTGCGAATTTTTTTAGTCTCATGAGTTTTGTGTGATTGATTGTTTATGTTTGATTATCTATGTGATTGTGTTTAACTATCTCATGTGATTGTGATTGATTACCTATCTATATAATGATTATGTTTAACTACCTATCTAGGTATCTCATGTGTTTGACTGTGTTTGACTATCTGTATGATTGTGATTGATCATCTCAATGCTTTTATCCTCATCTAATATATCCTCATCTAGTATTTTGAAGGGAAAAAGAAAACTATTTCCCAAGGAGCTTCTTGAGTTGATTTATTAATTTGATTGATTAATTGATATTGACCGAGACTCAAAGACTCAAAGACTCAAAGACTCAAAGACTCAAAGACTCAAAGACTCAAAGACTCAAAGACTCAGTGAAAACGCCTGAGCTGACCTGACCTGACATAACCTGAGCTGACCTGATATAACCTGACCTAACCCTACCTGCCTACCTCCCTACCTCCCTACCTGCTTACCTCCCTACCCACCTCCCTACTTAAGCGACTCATAATCCGTTCATAATATCCTCACCCCATCCTCACTCCATTTCCATCTCCATCTCCATCTTTGATGATTGATTATTGATTATTGATTACTGATTGTTGATTTTCCATCACGAATGACGAAGTACGAAAGACGAAGTACGAAGTACGAAAGAAAGACGAAATATAAATTACGAATTACGAATACGCATTTCCTAGATCGTGTTCCTACACGCATATTAGTCAACCTGCTGCTAGATCTGCCCATGCCCATGCTCATGCTCATGCCCCTCATACGAAACCCTATTTGGAAAAGGTGAAGGTGAAGTTGAAGATACAGCAGCACAAATAAAAGCACAAAAAAAAAAACATACCTTAAGATATTCACCCCCCTTCTCACTATACTCCTCCCTCGTAACCCTAGCCTCCTTCCACCTATCCCCACAACTCCACTTCGCCGCCCCCCTCCACGCATCCAATAACTGATCGCCGGCCCTCCTAATCCTCACCTCCGTCCCCGCCTCCAAATTCCCCCTCAATCCCTCCCGCAACCTCTCGTCAAAGTTTTGCCAAATGGTATTCCCCCCCGTCAGGAAGATATCCTTGAGGAAATCCTGTTGTTTCATCCCTGAACCGGAAATTCGCTGCGTGAGTATATCCGCGGCGATTTCGACAATCCCTGCTTGATCCAAACCCGCGATGCTGGGTTGGAATATCACTTCCGGGACGCGTATGCGTTCGACGTTGAGATGGATTTGGTGAGTCTCCGCCGTGCTCGCCGGGTTAAATGGTCGAGGTCCGCGGAGAAAGGCATGAATGAGGGATTTGGTCCAATCTGTTTGTGCATCCAGTGTATGCTGATCCGTGAATTCCGGATCATATTTTAAGAGATCCGCTTCGAGAGTTTTCAGCATAACACTAGGATCTTCTTCTTCCTCATCATCGCTGCCGCCATCTCCGGTTTGGATGGTGCGATAGACTCCCCAATCATCATCGTTTTGGCCGAAATTATCATCATCACCTCCACGACGACGTTTTTTGGTTGGATTGTCGGATGCCAGGTTTGCTATGTTTTTCATGCGCATTTGACTAGCGAGACTCTTTCTATTTCCGAGATCCGCTTTGAGTCGTTCTTTTTCTTTAATTTTTTGAAGCATAGATGCCCGGGCTTCCCGGCGCTCTTGGAGCCAACCCTCGAGATCATTTTCCCTTTTCTCGTCATCTAAGCGCTGTTCTTCGGCGATTCGAGCTTTCTCTGCCTCCTTTTCTGCTTTAGCACGGGCACGGGCTTCGTTATTAGCTTTCATGAGACGTTGGTGGCGCTTTTGTTTAAGTCCAGCTTCGTCGAGTTGTTCATCCGGGATTTCGAGCATGGAGTAGTCGGGTTCTTCTACTTCTTCTTCGATTTCGGGTCCACCGACATCCTTGGTGCGGGCCTTGCGAATATTTTTGTCGAGTTCCTTGATGGTTTTCTCGAGAGCTGCTTCGTCTTTCAACTCCTCGGCATCCAGTAATCTTTTGATTTCCTTTTTTGTTTGATCTACTAACCTTCCTTGCAGATGCCTGTAGTACTCAAGTTCTTGTTCTTTGCGAACTAACCTCTCGAGTCGCATTTTGGCGGCTTGTTCTTGAAGTCTTCGACCACTCTCCTTTCTCTTCTCTGCAATTTTTGCTAACTCCTCTGCGCTCTTTTGTACTTCTATTACCTCTGTATAGGGGTATTGAATGACACGGTCTCTATCTTCTAGGCCTGTCCAATCGAGATACTTGCTCACTTCTTGATCATAATCTCGTGATAGGTAGCAATGGTCTTGTACCATGTATTCCATTTGAGTAGAGGCTAACTTGCCAGGGAAGGAAGGATACTTTAATTTGATGAGCTTGAGGAGATACTCAGCACTTTGTGATGCACCCCAATTCAATCTTGTTGCCTGTGTAAGCATAGCTTTCGAATTATAAACCGGAATGAGATGTGTAGAGCTATGGGAAGAAGATACGACAAGGCCTGTCTTGCCATTATTATAGTCGTAGGAGAATAGAGAATCGATTCCGTAAGCCACAGATGGTGCTCCATAACATTCGAATATGATTTCAGTCATAGCTGTCCCATAGCATTAGCATAATCCTCAAACTCCTCTGATAGCCCATACATTTTCTTGAATATGGTAGGTTTGCGACAGCTTCGGTCATAACAATAGGCATGTCCACTCTGCCCTCTGAATCAACCCCCAATTTGAGGAAGATACAATCCAAAACCTGCTCCATAACATCCCAATTGCTAACAATTCCACTTCCCGCCTCAAATGCATTTCTCATATGGCCCTTGGCCGTAGTATCGGCGTATACATCGGCGCCAACAAACGAATATGTTTTGCTCAGTTTCCTGTCCCTGTATTTTGAGAAGAGCGGCAGTATATTGAAGCGCGGTGAGTCTTCGAATGACCAGCCAGCTCGAGTTACCGATGAGCCTGCAGCGAAAGGTATTAGCATCTACAAAAAGTATTCCTCTAGTCTGGGTATGCGGCGCAAAATTACCATTGTCAATCACTATCGCAGCTTGGCCAGACCCTCGCGACTTTGCCTTCTGATATCCATCTGGTTGAGGTTCAACATATTTGTCAAAGTGAAGATCCTTGGCAGGATAAATTGTAGGAGGAGGGATTGAGTTCTCTGATGCAGGCGCATCAATGTCCATGGCTGAGGGCGACATCTTCCTGTAAAGGGAGTTGTTTGTTGTGGTCTATATCATTGTCTGTAAAATGTTTTGACCAAAAGAATCAGGTAGTTATTAGTATTTGGATTGTCGATAAGCATTCGGATTATTAGGTATAATTACATTCATTTATGGCGGATATTTCATTACAAGGCTACATCTTAGGGACAAGGCTGATGAGATGCATGTAGGCGTATCACATGTGGAGAATCACGATTAGGTATTCTATCATAGCAACAGCTTTCTTTCGTAGAATATCTCCCAAAGTCATAAAAATTAAGGTAAACCTCCGACACAGAACGCCAGCTGCCTTTCTCACAAAGAACCTCCTCTAGTCTATCACGATGGCTCCTTGAGACTGTCGGTAGCTTTCAAAAGATTAGCTAAAATATTGTATTGTAAGAGTAGAAATCGATTACCTTCTAAATGGAAGAGAACATTAGACTGATAGTTTTTGAACATATCTGCAACCAAAACAACGTTTGTATTTGCGATATTGATCTCCTAGTTCCATTCCAGTTCAGCCAAAATTTAATCAATTAAACCGATGATGAGCAGTCAAGTTATACCTGAAGATTCTTGTTCAAAAGCATGATTGCTTCATTGAGCTTTTCCTGGGACTGAATCAGTATATCACATCACATCACATCACATCACATCACCCCTTGTTGAGCATTTTTAAAGAGCTCACTTACCACGTTGGTGATGATTCGTGATAGTAACAAATTCTGTTGATGCTCATGAGGGTTTTCCTATTGAACGATTTATTATTTCATTTGATTCATTTGAAAGGCTGGAATGTTGAGAGCTTACCATAATTTCTATCTTATAATTTACTGTGATTGATTTGGTTTGTGAGTGAGAGAGATGTAATGTTTATTATTAACGGCGGCCAACTCTTTCGAACAATGTCAATACAAATCTCAATGCGCTAGCTGATTGGTCGGCTTCTTGTGAAGCTTGAAGCTTGAAGTTCAAATCCAACAAGGCCGAAGGGAAACGCGAATTATTATTATATTCAACTTCAACTTCAACTTCAACTTCAACTTCAAACCAAAACCAACAACCAAATCAATCACCAAAACTCATCAAAAATGGCACCAACAACTCCAGAAGCTGAAGCCCATCAAGCACTAATCAATCAGCTTGATGTTCACTCAATCCGAAAATCATTTCGCAATACACACTGGAGACCAAACCAACGCCGTAATAAGAATATCAAGACCATCCTCAGTGATTCGGTTCGAAAAGAAGCATCACTCATGCCAACACAAGATAACAGCGGTGCGGCAACACCTTTCTCTGAGGATAATACAACTTCAACTGATGGTGAAATGACACCTGCTCCTACGAGTGCTCCTACACTTCAGCCAAATCTTGCGCAAGCTTCTAAGAACTTATCGAAATTGGTATTGGAAAGGAACATGAGGACAAACGGCTTTTCTAATGCGCCCAGTGCGACATATACAAATATTGAATCGGCCCCATCTCTGGCACATTCAAAGCATTATTGCGATATCACAGGGCTACCCGCACCGTATACGGATCCTAAGACGAGGCTACGATATCACAACAAGGAAGTGTTTGGGGTGGTTAGATCTCTGGGTCAAGGGGTTGCAGAGCAGTATTTGGAAGTACGAGGAGCGCATACTATTTTGAAGTGAAAGGCGATGGTAATTCACTACATTGGAGCATTTGGACAAAGTGTACTTGTCGACAAAAGCTCCACTTATGGACGCACCTCACCACCCCCAAGGATCGAGACATGACGCGCGAAGATTGGCGTGGCTACGGGACTGGATTGTATATACTAGCAGAAGGGTTGAGGGCATGTATGGAGTGATATTTGGGAGTGGAAGTTACGTGATTGGGTTGGATAGAATCAGCTTTCAGGGAGACTGAAGAAGGAAGGGTCACGGATGGCCAAAACCAGCACGAGGATATGTCTGACCGACAAAGTCAAGCTCATTCTACCCGCCAACCATCTTTCAATGATTGGTTCAGGAATACGCTCCGGCTTAATCGCGATCATGGATGATATTTGCCTACTCGATAGAGATGACGGGGTACCGAGAACATATAGAGAATGAGACTCAGTCACCAGGACAGATTGTCCTGGTTCGTCGTGGCAATCATAATACTTTACCTCATGCAAATGTGCAATAGCTTGAAATGGAGGCAGGTAGAGGGGCCTTTTGCGTTTCCCTTCAATTCCTATTGGTAGGGAAACTGACCATAGTATCATCCCATATTTTGGTTTGAGAAAACAAGTTGATACATTCGATTGTTGTCAATTCACTTCTTCAGATGATAGTTTTGGTTTGGTGAAGAAGTGTCAGATGAGACGAGACTCGAGAACCTCGAGTAAAATTTATACTTAAGCTTTTGTGGTCCGCAAATGTATGACGCTAATTCAAGCAAGTCATGAGCACGGACGCGCCCAAGCCGCGTTCTTTCAGTGAACTCCAACAAAAGAACATAAGGACAACTTTCTTCTTACCTTCTGCCACCAACTGTTGGAGTATTACGAGAGGGCCTTTTAGAATCGCCCAAAAGCACTTCGTATAGCTAATTTCAAGTTCGGAAATTATTCAAAATGCCTACTATGTGGTTATCAGATTCCCAGAGTAAGTGCCTCGCCCCAATGAACAGATGGCTCTGAACTACTTTGCGCCGAGTGGAATTGGTCTTGTTCAGAATGTGGTACGCTATCTGATCAGGATGTATGCTAATATATATTATGTATAGAGATTGGGGTAGCTTTCTGTTCAGGCGGTAGGTACAATCCTATGGTTTGCGCTTCGTTGGAACTAGCATAGCTGACAAGGTCTTGAAAGGCGGTTTCTTCCTAATCGGAGGTGTTATGATGTTTTTTGATAGAGCTATGTAGGTCTTGCCTCTCTCACAAGATTTATAGGAGTGATACTAATGTATTTCCAGGCTTGCAATGGGAAATGTGCGTGTTCTCCGGATCTCGAAGTAGAGTTTTCTAGCTTACAATATGATCGATATAGATTCTCTTTTTAATCGGCTTAACCATTATAATCGGACCACAAAAGACGATGTTATTCTTCGCCCGGAAACAAAAGCTCAAGGGAACGGGTGCTTTCTTCGCTGGACTTACACTTATCCTCATGAGATGGCCATTTACAGGGTTTCTGGTGGAGCTATACGGCATATTTATCTTATTTGGCGACTTCTTAGGAACTATAGCTGGCTTCGCAAGGAATATACCGGTTATTGGTCCATATATTGGAGCCATGGTTGATCGAAGCGGGGTTGCCATGAGGGGAGCGGAGTTGCCGGTTTGAGGAAAAGAGGCAAAAAGATACCCACGAAAACTTATAAGAGCTATGAAGGAACACGGAATCTGTACACGATCTTATGAGATTAGCTGAGTTGAAATGGGCTAGTTTCTGACCTGTTACGACAGTTTAGATTGTATATGAAAAGGGGGCACCAGAATGGTATACATCTGGGCTTCCCATAAGGTATAGACTAGAGGGCAAATGGTAAAGTAGAGCATATGCTCCTTTATAATTCGCCAATGAATAATGAAGAGATATCGAAGACCGCCAAACATTTGCATTTGTGCCATTGAAGTATTTAGGTGTCACCTGAAGCCACATTTAGACCTCACTCCTCAAAATTCCCAACCTCGAACTGCAATTTACATCCTTCAGTCGAAACGTTGCCAGCGAGAATGCTATCAAAAAAGACGAGAACGCCATAGCCAACCAAATATATCCATCTACATAGCCACGCAGCACGAGTTCTGCTTCTTTGCTTGTGCTGTATATGAATTAGAAATGCTCTTGTGAATGCCCAGTGTAACCCAATGAACTCACTATAAAACATCTTGCTCTGCGCACTCAAGCCATCACTCTTCGCAACCAAGGTATCAATCTTCTCGCCTCTCTCTAACACACTCTCAATAGTCTTATGCAACACAATCTTTGTCTCATCCAATTCCTTCTGGATCTTCATGATGCTGTCTGCTTGTTGCGGGTCCTGATATTTCACAATATAATCGTTTAATTCGGGGAATGAGATTGTAGGGCTTGAATTGGCCCATTCGGATCGAGGGTGTGCATTTAGGAACTCGTCGACGACTTTGGAGAGAAGTTGATGTGCAACGAGAGCTGGGTATTCATGATCGGAGATTATTATGCCACAGACACCTTCGGTACGTCCATAGGCATGGAATGTGTTGCCTAAAATTGTCAGTTGAAAGTGGCCGTGTTGTTAGTAGGAAGTGCGATTTACTATCTTGTTCGATATCTTGCCTTTGGCCAGGCTTTGTTCGTTCGGCAACCGTCTTGCTGAATACCGTCATGAATTCGCCATAACTGTATGTTCCACCTATTAGCTAAGATGCCCAAATAAATAGCCTTAGTATTAATCTAACCTGCTCCTTGTGAATCGACCGTATGCGCTCAACTCTTTCACGGAGCAGAGCTCGTGTGAGGGTGTCTCCGAGTTCTTGATTATCTGATAGCGGTCAGCATGATATCATAGTCATTGTTGAATCTGCGAACGAACTCCGATGTAATGCAACTTCATTTTTGCGATTTTAGGTGGATAGTGAAAGTCTTTAGAATCTAGGTGTCAAAGGTAAAATATAGGTTGGGAAGGATGTGGCTTCGCTTTGTTCTTGATGTTGAAACTCTGGTTGTACAATCATAGGTATGGGGGGGTATGACGGCGGATTTTCTTATGGCCGGTTAATCTTAGCGCCACTGATCACATTTTGTGATATATTGAACTAATTCACGGTAAATACAATATTTCTGAAGAATTTGACTTAAATTTACAAGAAATCATGTCTCCTTCAACGCTGGATTCAGCTGAAGTGCAATGGCAAGCCCAACTTGCTGCTATGAGAAATGCCTTGGCAGAGTTGAATTTGCCTCCGAAGTCTACAAGCGGCGAAACTAAATCATATGATATCGATGTTGATTTTGACGACGATGACGATATTACTTCTGGAAATAGCGGAGATGATGTTTGGGACTTTATCAGTGATGAAGATGATGATTTGTCCAGCAGCGATATCAATGATGACTTCCCTAGTCTTTCAGACTCCGCTGGCGCGGGCAGCTACGGACCTCAATGGTTGAAGACCAAATGTATGGAGATTGCGCAGAGGAAGCAGGGACTTTCAGGGAACGATCTCCAGGAACAAATCATGGCAATCTTAGCTTCAGATAGTGGAGAGGAAGAGCTTCAGTCTACTTTGATTGACGTGATCGGTTTTGATGATATTGACTTCGCCATTGAAATTATCTCTCATCGGAAAGATATCACCGCTGCCTCTCGTTCTATTGGGACTAGGGGTGATGGTATATTCTCTGGAAAGTTACAGACTAGGAAGGAGCGAGAAGCAGCTTTGCGACAAAGGGACTATGAGCATAAACATGCTGCATTAGGACCCGCCCTAAATCGAGACGAAGAAAGATACCCTCATGTGTATAAATCGCATCATGCTGGCAATATTTTGGACTCGAGAGGAAAGAAATACGCTCTACCAATGGGTAGTGAGAGAACAGAACACGAAAGATACTCGGAGTATACTATTCCTGCTGGAAAGGTCGGAACGCTGGGTGCAGGTCGAAAATTAGTCGAAATCTCCGAGATGGACAGTCTTTGCAAGAAAACGTTCAAGGGTTACAAGACTCTTAATCGCATGCAGAGCTTGGTATATCCAGTAGCATACAATACCAGCGAGAATATGCTGATTTGTGCTCCCACTGGTGCTGGTAAAACTGATGCAGCAATGCTAACGATACTTCACGCTATTGGAGAAAACGTTTCGCCACACCCATCAGAGAACCCCGAATCCTCCGACTTTGTAGTCAATCTCGAAGACTTCAAGATTGTTTATGTTGCACCAATGAAAGCACTGGCAGCTGAAATCACACAAAAGTTAGGTAGTCGTCTAGCCTGGCTGGGTATACAAGTCCGCGAATTTACTGGTGACATGCACCTTACTAAGAAGGAAATCGTTCAAACCCAAATCATCGTCACAACCCCTGAAAAATGGGATGTAATCACTCGAAAAGGCACTGGCGATACGGAGTTAGTTCAGAAGGTTCGGCTTTTGATTATCGATGAAGTCCATATGCTTCATGATGACAGAGGTTCTGTCCTCGAATCCTTGGTTGCACGTACTGAGCGTCAAGTTGAGAGCACCCAATCCCTCATTCGTATTGTGGGACTCTCTGCCACCCTTCCGAACTATATTGATGTGGCCGACTTCCTTAAGGTCAATCGTTATGCAGGCCTATTCTACTTCGACGCCAGTTTCAGACCAGTTCCCCTCGAACAGCACTTTATCGGCGTCAAAGGAAAGGCTGGAACCCGACAGTCTCGAGAGAATATCGATACAACTGCATTCGAAAAAGTTCGAGATATGTTGGAACAAAACCATCAAGTCATGGTATTCGTGCATTCTAGGAAGGATACTTTTAACACTGCTAAAATGTTGTTTGAGAAGGCCATAGAGCAAGTTTGCGTAGACTTGTTTGATCCTTCCAACCATCCTCAATATGAAGCAGCTGTGAAGGATATGAAGAGCTCACGAGGTCGTGAACTTCGAGAATTACTACCAAAAGGTATCGGCATTCATCATGCAGGCATGGCTCGTTCGGATAGAAATCTAATGGAAAGATTATTTGGAAGCGGTGTCCTCAAAGTTCTTTGCTGTACTGCTACACTAGCATGGGGTGTTAACTTGCCAGCTGCGGCGGTAGTCATCAAAGGCACACAGGTTTACAGTGCTCAAGATGGTAAATTTATCGATCTAGGAATATTGGATGTTCTTCAGATCTTTGGTCGTGCTGGTAGGCCGCAGTTTCAGGACACTGGTATTGGTATGATTTGCACGACCGCAGATAAACTCGATCATTATCTTCAAGCTGTCACATCGCAAGTTCCTATTGAGTCTCGATTCTCGAAGCATCTTGTGGATAATTTAAATGCCGAGATTGGTTTGGGAACCGTTACTTCAATCCCTGAGGCAGTTACATGGCTTGGATACTCCTATCTATTCGTCCGAATGAAGAGAGATCCTCTGACCTATGGCATTGACTGGGCTGAGGCACGCGATGACCCGAACTTGGTACAGCGCCGACGACAACTATGCATTCAAGCAGCGAAGACACTTCAGCAAAGCCAAATGATCATCTTCAACGAAACGACCGAGGAGCTTAGAAGTAAGGATGTCGGACGCATTGCCAGTCAATTTTATGTCCTACACACCAGTATCCAAATATTTAATACCATGATGCAACCTCAATCATCCGAAGCCGATGTTCTTACTATGATTGCCATGAGTGGAGAATTTGATCAGATTCAATCAAGAGATAGCGAATCAAAAGAACTCACCAGTCTGAGAGAGGACTTTTCTCCTTGTCAAGTGAAAGGTGGGACTGATTCTTCACATGCCAAGACGAATATTCTCTTGCAATCTTACATATCCAGAGCGCACCTCGAAGACTTTGCTCTAGCCAACGACACAAACTATGTTGCTCAGCAATCTGCAAGAATATGTCGTGCGTTGTTCATGATTGCTCTCAATCGTCGTTGGGGCCACCAATGTCTCGTGCTTCTATCGCTTTGCAAGTCAATTGAGAAGAGAATTTGGCCATTCCAGCATCCTCTTCATCAATTCGAGCTAGCCAAACCAATTCTAAACCAGCTTGATGCCAAGGAGAACCTCTCCATCGAAACTCTCAAGGAAATGGATGCAGCCGAAATTGGTGCCATGGTACACAATCCTGGTGCTGGCAGGACAATCTCGAAAATCCTCGACAACTTCCCCACACTCAGCGTAGAAGCGGAGATCGCGCCTCTAAATAGAGATGTTTTAAGAATTCGTCTTTACCTTACACCTGAATTTAAATGGAACGATCGTCATAATGGCACATCGGAGAGTTATTGGATCTGGGTTGAGAACTCGGAGACCTCTGAAATTTATCATCATGAGTTTTTCATTCTCAATCGAAAGAAGTTATACGACGACCATGAACTCAGCTTCACTATCCCGTTATCAGACCCTCTCCCTACACAAATTTATGTGAGGGCAGTTTCTGATAGATGGCTAGGTGCAGAAACAGTGTACCCAATCTCCTTCCAACACTTGATCAGACCTGACACCGAAAGCGTCTATACCGATCTTTTGAACCTCCAGCCTCTACCAATTACTGCTCTTAAGAACCCGGCTTTGGAAGAGATCTATGGAAAACGTTTCCAATTCTTCAATCCTATGCAAACTCAAATCTTTCATACTTTATATCATACACCAGCAAACGTACTTCTTGGGTCACCAACTGGATCCGGAAAAACAATTGCTTGTGAGTTGGCTATGTGGTGGGCATTCCGAGAGAAACCTGGCTCTAAAGTTGTCTACATTGCTCCCATGAAAGCACTTGTGCGTGAGCGAGTTAAGGATTGGGGTGCTCGGTTGACTCGACAGATGGGCTTGAAATTGGTCGAACTGACTGGTGACAATACACCCGATACACGAACTATTCGAGATGCGGACATCATTATTACTACTCCAGAAAAGTGGGATGGTATTAGTCGTTCGTGGACCACCAGAGGTTATGTGAGGCAAGTCAGTCTGGTTATCATTGATGAAATCCATTTGCTTGGTGGAGATCGTGGTCCCATTTTGGAGATCATTGTCTCTCGTATGAATTATATAGCAACTCAAACCAACAATTCGGTCAGACTTATGGGTATGTCAACTGCATGCGCCAACGCTATGGACTTGGGAAATTGGCTTGGTGTGAAGGAAGGCCTGTTTAACTTCAGACACTCCGTTCGACCTGTCCCATTGGAAATTTTCATTGATGGATTTCCAGAAGTTCGAGGCTTTTGTCCACTAATGCAGTCTATGAATAGACCGACTTTCTTGGCTATCAAGACCCATAGTCCAGATAAACCAGTTATTGTCTTTGTTGCATCTCGAAGACAAACGCGTTTAACAGCAAAAGACTTGATTAACTTCTGTGGTATGGAAGATAATCCTCGCCGATTTGTCAAGATGTCCGAAGATGACCTTCAAATGAATCTTGCTCGAGTCAAAGATGATGCTCTGAAAGAGGCTTTGAGTTTTGGCATCGGTCTGCATCATGCCGGTTTGATTGAATCCGACCGTTCACTAGCCGAAGAACTATTTGCCAACAACAAGATTCAGATCCTCGTTGCAACATCCACTTTGGCATGGGGTGTCAATCTTCCAGCTCATCTAGTTGTTGTAAAGGGTACTCAGTTCTTCGATGCTAAGATTGAAGGATATAAAGATATGGACTTAACAGATGTTCTACAGATGTTGGGTCGTGCTGGGCGTCCTCAATTCGACACTTCAGGAATTGCTCGTATCTTTACTCAAGATTCAAAGAAAGCATTCTACAAACATTTCCTACATACAGGTTTTCCTGTAGAATCATCTCTCCACAACGTCCTAGACAATCATCTTGGCGCCGAAGTATCTGCAGAAACAATCACCACCAAACAAGACGCTTTAGATTATCTGACCTGGACATTCTTCTTCCGTCGTCTCCATAAAAACCCTTCATATTACGGTCTAGAAATATCTGCGGAAGAACACAACACCATCGCCGCTCAGCAAATGGCTAATGACTACATGATCTCGATGGTCGACAAATCATTGGAGGAACTCGCCGAATCCAAATGCCTTGAGATCTTCCCCAATGGGAACATCGATTCGACCCCCCTGGGAAAAATCATGTCTTACTACTACCTTTCTCACAAAACTATCCGCCACCTCGTTACTCACGCTAAACCGAACGCTTCTTTCCGCGACGTACTTTCCTGGATGTCTTCAGCAACCGAATATGATGAGCTCCCCGTCCGCCACAACGAAGATCTCATTAACATAGAACTTTCCAAGAATTTGCCCCTCCCAGCAGATGCCGCTCATTTCAATGGCCTTCCTATGTGGGATCCTCACGTGAAAGCTTTCTTACTACTACAAGCTCATATGAGTAGAATCGATCTACCTATCTCCGATTACGTAGGTGATCAAACTAGTGTGTTAGATCAAGCTATTCGTATCATCCAAGCTAGCATTGATGTTCTTACCGAGCTAGGATATCTCTCAAGTGTAATGCAAATGATCAATCTACTCCAATGTATCAAATCGGCGCGCTGGCCTGAAGATCACGCATTATCCATTTTACCTGGTATTCCCGCGGATTTCAAACCTGCTGCAGGCACAAAATCAAAACAAGATACTATACCCGGCTCCCTTCAACAATTTTCAGCACTGCCTCAGAGCGCCTACCAAAATCTCAAGAATGATTTGCAGATTCCAAGTAAAACAATGCAGATATTTGATAAGGCAGCCAGTATGATACCGAATTTGAAGGTTGAAGTACAGAATGTTACGGCATTGAAGATGGATGTTGTGGTGAAGAGACTCAATGGTTTGGTCAATAAAGAGGGAAAAATGTATGCACCTAGATTCCCCAAGAGTCAGAGTGAGGGATGGTTTGTTATTTTGTGTAAGAAGGGGGGAGATGAAGTCTCCGCGATCAAACGCTTGGGATGGAGTGCTCCAAAATCTAAGGGGAAGGCGGCTGGGAACGATGGTGGGCATGATAGTGAGTCAAAACAAAATAACGGTATAATAGGCGTAGGAGTTAAACCTCAAGCAAGAGCAACACTCAGATTTCCGGGCACAGAAGAGGGCGAGGAGGGTAATATACGGGACGGGAGGGTGTTTGATGTTTGGGTTGTTAGTGATGGGTACATGGGGATGTGTTACAAGGTGGAGGGGGTGGAAGTTCCGGATGTTATGAGAGTTATTGATGAGGGAAAGGATAAGGGGAAGGGGAGTGCTTGAGAAGGGGAAATATGGATTGGCGAGATGAAAGAGATAGAGATAGATAGAGGGGGATGGAAGATAGAGGATAGAGGATAGAAAATGGACAGAATATGGAAGACATTATGACAATATTACAACGACTTACTTTGTATCATTCTTAGGTGATGCTTACTGACTTGCTATAAAACTTTTCTTGGGGAGGAGGGGGGTGGATGTTTTGAGGTAACACTCACTGGTGAATGAACAAACCATAGATCTCGCCACAAACTCGCCGTCGCCTCCAAATCCAAAAAAAAAAAATTAATTTTCCTCGTCCCTCTCCAAGTCATCTTGAAAGAAAGAGAAATAAAAAAAATCAACAAAAAATTGCAAACATGCAGCCGCTTAACAAAAACCACAAAGCCGGTTTTTCTCTTCGAGTCTTTCGTAGTGACAGACATTTAACCACTCCTTTTATCAAGACTGAAAGTTTTATAATCCAATTTGTATTGAAAACTTTTTCCTTTCCTTCCAATTCCAAGCTCACCGGGAGCAAACCGGGAGCAAACCGTGAGCGGGCGCGGGGTCGCTGACTAAGCATTGGCCGATCGAAAAGTTGATAGGTCCACTTCAATGCAAATCGGAGCATTCCGCACAAACCTTCCAGTGCAACGGGCACTTCACCCACAACTTTTCTTTGGGTAGAGATGCAATGGCTAGACTACCACTGAAATGCCATCCGCCCTGCCTGTGCCTTCTAAAGGTGCATTGCGAGCACTTCGCAATATCGCACTCGGAACATCTTGCACAGTCGCATTTAGCACTGGTATGCTAACAGAGGACCGCCGACGACGAATACACGGGGCGAAATTGGTACACGACAATGCTAAGAAACTTAAGTCTTCGAGGCAATACCACGAATCGAGTGCACATTTGGAAAAAACGTTTGAGGAGCAGGTCTTAAGATATAAAGACGATGGATTCTGGCAGGCGGGCAGCAGCACCTCGAGCAATGCCCAAAGTTCCGACGTGACCATGGCCGGTGACAAAACAGCTGGCAAGATTATAGAGCCGGTTAACCTGATACCACCTCCAATTCCTTTTAAGCCCCCTCGAGTGGAAAAACTACGCCCCCCACCTACGCAAGAGACGAAACAGAAACCTACGGACCTCGATGAAGATCGTGAATTGCGCCTTGCAAATGATGTACGACAAATTCTTGGACATGAGCAGGATCCTATTGCCGTTGGTTCTGCCTTGCGGCGGTTTTTGGAGGCATTCGAGGAAGGCTTGGATATAGGATCTAGTGGCATGCAACCATGTCTTTTAGAAGCAGCAATTCTATTATCTACGGCTTGTCGAACACTCTCTATGGTAGAGGATATGGAGAAAATCCTTGATATTGTTTTAAATTCTACTACACTTTCTGAGGCCGACTTCAAGCGATTCGAGCCACATATTATCATTGAATCTCTGTTGAAGAGTCGAGTTGACGAAGCGAGCCATGATGCCTATCTTTCTAAACTACGAAAAGCTTCTGCTTTGTGCCTTACGGAGTTCAGGGAGAAGCCGGGTCCAATCTCAAATAAAATGAGATCTGTCACAGTGGACGCATGCAATTTAACTTGCCGCTTCAATATGCATGATTTGACCAAGCAACTATTCTGGCGCATTGAGGCTACTCGTGGCAAGACGCCCAACTCCGCGGTCGGGTCGGCTATCATCGCTGAATTCCAGACCAAACAGTACCGTAGTGCTACTTCTCTGTTCTTCAGATACTTTGTCAAAATACCACCAAGCCAAGAAGAACTTTACCGCGTCACGGATGCCGTAGTCGAGTCAGCGCTTGAAATGAAGCATTTTGACAAGGTTGAAAAGGTTTTAATTGAGGTGTCAAGATTGATCAAAGGTGACCAATTTCAAAGGTCGAACAACTGGCTTCAGAAGCTGCTCGGCACCGAATGGCGCAGAAGACGGAATATTCGGAGTGCTCAAGAGAGATTCGATCGTCTTAAAACTGTGATACCGGTCATTTGTCGCCCAGAAGCTGCTTATGCCGTCATCATACAATTATGCGTTGAAGCTGGAGATTTTCGAGCCGCTGGGAACTACCACGATCAGCTCTTCCAAATTAGTGGTCCTTGTGAAAACGACATTCTTATTCGTGGTCAAATTGCTCGTGGGAAAGCGATGTGTGGTGAGTGGGACGACGTCAAGAATGAATTCGCCGAAATGGCAAAACTCAAACCTAATAATAAACACTACGGCGATATCTTTCCACCGATACTCAAACTTTTTGCCAAATCACATTCTGTGGCCGAGACAGAAGAGTTTATCCAATGTTTTCTTGAGCAGTATCAAGTACCTCTGACTCCTTATGCTTCTAACATCATCATTGGCGAATATGCGAAAGCCAAAGAGCTTCATTCCATTCTTCGTTGGATCGAGTACGCAACCTCTGTTTCCACATTCTTTGACGCCGATTCGTTTAATACCATCCTGAGCCAGCTTTATAAGACGTGGGGTTTCAATTTCGAACAAGTATATCAAGTACATCGTGTAATGTTAAGATCTTCCGTGCACTACACAAATGATTTCACATTAGCACACTTGCGTCAACTTGCTCTTAAGGATTCGAAAGGGAAACCAGAAGTTGCTGCTAGGAAGTTGAAGGCTTTGCCACGGGCGACTAGAGCTATAAAGGATGATCATTACCCTCGTAGGCAGATTTATGAAGAACTGGGGAAGGGTAACTTCCAAAAGGTCGTAGACATATATACAGACGCTTGCCAAAAAGGAGTCTTCATCCATGGCTCGGTTCTAGGAGCCACAGTGAAAGCCTTGCTGCATTTGAATGACGGCGACTCTCACATGGCTATTCAGCTACTTAAAGATGCAAAGGAGAAAGACTACCATTTGGATGATGCTCTTGTCATACTTCTTACTCATCGAATGCCAAATTTCATTAACCACGTCGGAGATAGTCGTCTAATTATGTTCTTAAGGTCTGCCAGGGAAGCAATTGCAAAGGCGGAGGAGCATGGGCTTACTGTCCCAGCAATCGTGTTCAACGAGGTTACGTCGATTCTTGTCCGGAATGGGTTTCATCGAGACGCAATAGTGTTCTGGACAGAAGCTTCGCGGACGCATAGCTCAATAGTTCGACCTGATGTGGTCAGCCTTACTATCCTCCTCAAGGCGTATATTGCTATCAAGGAACCCATCGGCCTTATGTGGATTACCCAGATGTTAACCGCTAATCAGATTGTACCGGACATGCGAATGATGCTTGAACTCAAAAACGCACGACGAACATGGCGGAAAAGGCACCCCGGTCCTGTTATGGATACATTTCTTCAGGCTCTAGAAGAAACTTATGCGATTTATTCGACGATGCGAGGAAATGATCAGCTGGACAGGAAGGATGCTAGAGGTAAAATTCTTGAAATCATGAACAGAGCTATTGCTCTTGATGCACAGAAAACATGCCCGGAACAAGAAGTTAATGATTGGGACGATTATGAGGACGAAAATACAAACTCGGATGAGCTAGATGAATGTGATCTGGACCCAATAGCTGCAAGTTCACTCTGAGGATTTAGGAGTGCTTTGTACCAATATGTATATAGAGTTTGTCAAGTATATTATTGAGTATATAGATTTTGAATAACAAGAAGCTATTCTGATAAATAACCGCTACCCATATAACAAATCTTAGAAGAGTTCTCTTTAGATACCTACCTATATAGAGACAAGCCAACATGGTCTATACCTAAGAGAAAAAACATAGTTCCTATGCATAAAAGTCTTAATAATATAGGTCACGTAATATTAATTTATTTATATTTCGTCCCCCTTTCTTGTTTTTTTTTACCTTATTCTGTTATACCCCTCCATCAATTGCCTTCTTCGTCATTTTCTGATCGTAAGCGAAAAACTCCCCAACAATCAATCAAGAATCCTAGAACCTTGCTTTGAACATCACATCTGAACCTAAGTTCCGAGCTTCACACACGAGCAGATCGTATATCGATGTTGGTGGAGGCAGGATGTCGATTGTTGAAGAGTAAGTGTCCCAGGGTTGCGAAAACCGTTTTGTTTTATTTTGTTGGTGTTTGTATGTTTATGGGATCAAATTTCGATGGAGGGGTTCAGTGGTTTTTTTAATGGACACACCCACTCTACGATTCCTGGTGGTGTCGTTAATTAATTTAATTCAAACTCTCAAATACACGTCGATTTAACTTTGCAAATCACTAACAATGTCTGCCATATAGCCAAATCCGAAAAGTCGACGCCCAACTCGATCGCGTCCAACTCGCACCTTTCCCATACCCCGCAGATGACAGCCTTCTCTCTGCTCAACATGCCAAAGTCGCTTCTTCGCCACGGATAGCTGAGCTGCAAGCTTTGGTTAAGGCATTGAGTACAGCGTCGAGTTCTAGCGCGTTACTTTCGGGTGGGAGAATCAGTAGGTTGTTGGAGCAGGCTGATTTGAAGAACTCTGTACATGCGGAAGAAAATGAAGATAAGGATGAGGATGAGGATGAAGATGAAGATGGGGATCAAGATGAGCAAGCTGAAGAAGGAAAACATGAGGATGGCAGAGCAGGTGTAAATGCATATTTGAGGAATTATGAGAGGGAATTGGAGTGGTTGCTGGTTAGCAAGGCCACGGTACAGACGTACGGGTTGATATTGAATACGCTGTTGGAACAAACGATTCCGCTGAGTGATGATATTTGGTACTGGGATGAAGTTCTTGGTTCATACGCATACACTGGGTTATACACTGTACAGACTTCACCGCAAAGGTTATGGGATTGGGGAAAGGATATTTACAGTGATTCGAGGGAGAGATTGGTGCATTTGAGGGAAGCGCCTGGGAGCGCGGTTAAGAAGAGTGGAAGGGATGTGAGGGATGGGGTGGCCGGGCAGTGGAGTGTGTTTTATGGGTTGGTGAGAGACAGTATCAGGGAGAGGAGTGTGGTCGAGGTGCAAAAGAGAGTGATGAGTCCAGTTGCGGTGGGGAGGGCAAAGGCTAAGATGAATCAGGCAAGATTGAAGAGATTTAGAGAGATGGGGGCAAGTGGACTGGGGGTTTTGATGGATGAAGCATTGAGTTTTGATATTGATGAAGAGGGCGCGGGTTTGAAGGCTGAGGAGTCAGAAAACTCTGAGTGGAAAGATGTGGTGGAAAGGAGTGTGGCGCTAATGGATAATGTGCTTCGCAATGTCACGGCTCTCGAACAAGGAGTTTCGGATTTCGAGGATACTGTGTTTGCTAGTGTGGAGGATGATCCGGAGATTTCGAGTGCAGGCATTTCACAGGGAACGAGACCCAGCAAGTTATCAAGAAGATTACAACATATTCTCTCTACACATGTACCGAAGCATATCACCAATTCTCAAAAGCTTGTCTCGGAATACGGACGACCTTCAAGACTCGTTAGATACTGGCTACCGGCGAGCATGTTATTACTTTCGTCTTCTACTATACTGCGGGTCTTGGTACACAGAAAAGCAGAGCTTGTTACATGGATCAGAGAACTCGGATCTACCGTTCAAGATTTTTGGATCAACTGGGTAGTTGACCCTACCAAGAAAGTCATCGGGACCATTCGTCATGACAAAGATAGCGAAGTAGCCATCATGAGCAAAGAGAGTCTAAAAGGGGACATGGACAGTCTTGAACGTATGGTGGTAGATTTCGCTCGCGATAATCCCGAAGCCGCAAATTACGGAATTGGTGCTTTAACAGAATCTCAAATCTCCGAAATCAGAGCCAAAGTCAAGGCAGGTGATCTCACACCCGTTCTTCGCGCTTATGAAAAGGATATGCAGCGTCCGTTTGTAGGAACCGTTAGAGGGGATTTGATCAGAACGGTCTTGATCCAGGTGCAGAAGACCAAAGTCGACGTCGAGGTTGCGCTTAGTGGTATCGATGCGCTTCTCAAGAGTCAAGAACTTGTTTTTGGCTTTGTAGGACTTACACCTGGTGTCTTGGTTTGTTTTGCTGCTTTCAGGTATTTTGGGACTTTGCTTGGCTCGCGCAAGGGGCTTCGAAGAGGTGAAAGGGCCGGGAGAACTGCAAGGGTTTTAAGAAATATCGATCGAATCCTTACCATTGCTACGCCTACGCAAAACAACCTGCTCTCCTACAAGGATCATGGATTACTATTGTGCGAAGTCCATGTGCTGAGGAAGAGGGCACATAACTTATTTCCTGGAGATGTGGAGAGGGAGTTTTTGGAGGATGTGGGAGATCTTTGTAATATCAATAGTGGCATTCAGGTGCAACTCAAGGTTTTGGAGAGGATTAGATGGAGCTATTTGAAGTGGTTGAGATAGAGCTCGAGGG